>CAUYRH010166952.1:0-50202 GCA_963574655.1 Perodicticus potto | reverse complement strand
CCCCGGGCCCGCCAAATAACAATGACAGCTGCAACCAAAAAATGGCCGGGCGTTGTGGCGGGCGCCTGTGGTCCCAGCTACTTGGGAGGTGGAGGCAGGAGCCTCGCTTGAGCCCAGGAATTGGGGGTTGCTGTGAGCTGGGATGCCATAGCACTCTATCCAGGGTGACGGCTTGAGGCTCTGTCTCAAAAAAAAGAATAACTGTACTAAAATGTAAAGACATTTATAAAGTACTAATAAGCGCTTTTAAATAATTTGTGTTCAACTTTTTTCCTAAGTACTCCAAAGAGTAACATTTTGGTTGGCATGGTGGCTCATGCTTGCAATCCCAGCACTTTGGGAGGTGAAGTGGGAGGATTGCTTGAGGCCAAGTGGGTCAAACCAGCCTGGGTAACATCTTTAATATTACTTTACTGAGTGGGTTTAAAGGAGTTTGGAAAAATATTACCACCTTTTTCCCCTTCCCTCATGTTAAATTTTTATGTGTTTTTCACATATATTTTGTTAATATATATATGTAGTACTAGAAATACCCCCAAACAATATGGGACATTATACCTTCTGCTTTGTAGTTTATTTTTCTCATCATCTTCTTTTAAGGTCAACAGATATAAATTTAACATTCTTTTTAATGGTAAGAGGATATTCTATTATATGGATGTATTGTAATTTATTCAACTATTTACCTGATTAACATTTAGATTTCTGGCCAGGTGCAGTGGCTCACACCAGTAATCCGAGCACTCTGGGAGGCCTAGGCGGGTGGATTGCCTGAGCTCACGAGTTCCAGACCAGCATGAGCAAAAGCGAGTTGCATGACCATCACTACTAAAAAAAAAAAGAAAAAGTAGCCAGGTATTTAGAGTCTTAGTTACTCAGGAGGCTGAGGCAAAAGGATTGTGTTAGCCTAACAGTTTAAGGTTGCTGTGGGCTGTGACACCGTGGCTCTCTACCCAGGGTGACAGAGTGACTCTCTCTCTCCAAAAAAAAAAAAAAGATTAAAAGAAAAAAACCAAAACAACATTTTGTTAAAAAGATCATTCCCTGGCTGGGCGCCTGTGGCTCAAGCAGCTAAGGCGGCTGCAACCAAAAAATAGCTGGGCATTGTGGCAGGCGCCTGTAGTTCCAGCTACTTGGGAGGCTGAGACAAGAGAATCACCTAAGCCCAAGAGTTTGAGGTTGCTGTGAGCTGTGATGCCATTTACTCTACCCAGGGTGACAGCTTGAGGCTCTGTCTCAAAAAATAAATAAATAAATAAAAAAGATCATTCCCATCCTAAAAGGCTTTTCTTTACACATGTACCCTTATATTGTTTTAATTATTAATGACAATGCAAAAAATTTCTGCAATTTTCTTTAAAGGAAAGGTTTTTATATAAGTGAATTAATTGAGGAACAAAAAAATAAATGCTGCATGTTCTCCTTATAACTGGGAGCTAAACTAGGACTATGGAAGGACACACACATGACATAATGGATGCTGGTGACTCAAAAGAGGGGAGAATAAAAGGGAGTGAGGGATGAAAAACCACTTATGGGCTATAACATTACAAACTATTTGGGTGATGAGTACAGGAACCCCGAAGTCACCACCAAACAATATATATAGGTACCAAATTTCAACTTGTACGCTAATTTGATTAAGATAAATAAAAGGAAAAAAAAAAAGGAAAGGGAAAGGCAAAGAGAGCAAGAAAGAAGGATGGATGTGACTGTCCCATGGTTCTAGTTAAGAAAAATTCTACATTTTAGAAAAGGAAACTTGCTATGTTGTGAATTTTTTTTTTTTGAGACAGAGCCTCAAGCTGTCCCCCTGGGTAGAGTGCTATCGCATCACGGCTCACAGCAACCTCCAACTCCCAGCTCAAGCTATTCTCCTGCCTCCGCCTCCCAAGTAGCTGGGAGTACAGGCACCCGCCACAACGCCCGGCTATTTTTTGGTTGTAGGCATCAGTGCTGTTTGGCGGGCCCCGGGCTGGATTCAAACCCGCCAGCTCAGGTGTATGTGGCTGGCGCCTTATCCGCTTGAGCCACAGGCGCCGAGCCTATGTTGTGAATTTTTATATCACAAAGCCACATTCTCAGAAAACACACAATTTTAGAAATATATTTTCATGTATCCACTCCCATTGATGCAGATGATGAAATTTTACACATTATGTACATCACTTTATACTTATATACACACTTCAACTATTTTTATTCCCACCTTTCCTGAATGATGCTTACCTATTAAGTTAAAAAGACTGCAGAAAAGGAAGAACAGGATTATTTAGAAAGTTATTCAATCTTCCCTATATTAACCAAATACAAATACAGAAATTCTCCATTTTAAAATGTCATATATTTTAAGTCAACTGAATTGGCAAAATATTACTTAAAACAATAGCATGCCAAAAAAAGTTCTCTGCATGATTGTTTATTTAAAATATTATGACTCTGGATGTAAATACATATGAGCTTACATAATTTATGGTTATCCACATAAACCCTCAATTAAAATGCTTAATTGTTCATCTACAGTGCCTTTTGTTGTAATAAGCATAATAGTAAATTTTCTGTCCCATTGAAAGTGTTTAAAGTCTTTTGATCCTGATTTGTGAAGAAATTACTGAAAAATAACTTAGCTACATCAAACAATAATATTGTTTGCAATGCTGTCACAGATTTCTCCATGGCAAAATAGTCACATATGGTTATTGCACAAATTTATAAGTACAGGTTATGTGCACATATAAACTCTCTACATATTGACAGTGTTTTCACTGTAACTTGCTCAACACATTTAAAATTATTTAAATACAATTTACAAAATCTTTAACAATATACTTTTAAGATAAAAGTATCCTGAGGACATTACAAAATTCAATTTACCAGCCCTTCATTTCTATGCTTTATTTGACTCTTTCATTTCCAAGATAATAGTTGTCCATATTCTATTACATAAAAATGTTCTTATTTTATATTTTCTATTAAACAAAATATATTTAAGCTAAATAGTATACATAATAATTGTCCCATATACACTTAGTCCCATCTGCCTGCAGTCTTATTGGTTAAGATCAAGTATTTATCAAGTTTTCTATAATTCTGAATCGGAAAAGGTACAGCACAAAACAGACAGAAATAGGGTCAAGCACGTTTAAGTTAAAAGCATTGTGCAGTCTTAATATTTTGGTCATATTTTATAATAAAATAATATATTTTGGCAAAAATAATAAAATATAAGGTTTAGTTTATTTTCTATTTATGGTACTTCTGGGGATATTTTACATTTGTAAATACTATCTAATTGATCTCATGGTTTTCACATTTGTTTCTAAAAACACTGCTATAAGGTTTTCAGAATTTTGAGAATAAAAGCACCTAAAAATTAGAAAGATAAAATAAAATTTAAATAAAATGTTTGATACTCAAAACTCCTTTAACAAAGTCACAAACTTTTAATTGTCTTACATATGCCAACACAGAATCTTTATTACCTACTAAGACTTATTTGACTCAAAACAAACTTAAAAATAATAATCTTGAAAGTCTTAAAATTTATTTGACAATTAGGATGGGAATTCAAAAATTAAAAAACATGAAAAAAGGTTATAAAAAAAGTTATTCTGGTGGCAGTATTTGTTATGGCACAAAAACACATGAAAAGACTTGTGGTTTTTGCTTACATGTACATAAACTAAGTTCAAATAAGATGTGTAAGATATATATGTATATACACACACACACAAAAGTATACATACATACACACAACATGGGCTCCAGGGGAAACTGATGAAAACTACACGAGCCTTTTGGCTCATTTATCACTTCAGTCCCAATGACAGCTTTAATGGAGGTGTTCATTATTTTGTGGGTTCCTACCCAGAGGTCAATTTATCATTAATTAAGAGGAGAAGAGCTTGAGAGGTATAAGTCTGATAAGAGAAGTAAGAGTGTGGAGAATTAACTGATGAGAATTATGTGCAACTGCCTTTAAAAAAGGGTATTTTTACTGTAAAAGAAGTTCATGCAGAGATATCTGCAGAAGAGTTTAGCAACAATAAGAAAACAAAACTCCTTTAACACTATGACATAATATAACACACTCTACGTACAGATTATAACAGCCTTACTTACACATTCTACTTTAGGCAATATAATCTAATTCTGAATGACCTTATTAATTTTTAAGGCATCAGTGCATCAAGGGTAAAGCTCTAAGAATTAAATAGGAAAACAAGAAAGCATTAGCTTATTTGTGGCATAGAGAGTGATCACGGTACATTATATCTGTTGGCTACTTCCATATAGGTAATAAATTATACATCTTATTCATGAAAATGTTATAGCATGAATTTCACATCATTTTTCAATACTTCATTTAAGGGGCTAAACTGATCTGGCAGTATTCTCATTTTCATTGTTCCATCAGCTCCACAAGAGAAAATGTGATTTGCTGGCCCTGTTTCAATTTGCATCACGCCAGTTCCAATATTCCTAAAAATGGACTGCCGAGCATGTTCATTGATAAAAGTATGGAGAAGACCAAAGGTAGAGAGACTCCAAATCTGAAAGATATTAAAACAAAATGAAAATTAGGGTTAATAATTACCTTACCAATCTAAATGAAAAATTTAGGTCTTCCTTCCTATATAGATAAGCGATTTCCAAAACAAAGATGGAGAATAATTTGTGTAGGCCTAGGATTGGTAACACCTAGATTCTGTGAAATTTACCAATGGCTTTGATATTATATGATTAAAAATCAGTCCAGTAAAAGACAAGGTAGGTGCAAGGAGGTTAAGTGCCCAATGCTACAGAAACTTGTAATATTATAGGGTTTACAATCAGTGTTTGCTTTTTTTTTTTTTGAGACAGAGTCTCACAATGTCACCTCGGTAGAGTACCATGATGTCATAGCTCACAGCAACCTCAAACTCTTGGGCTTAAGTGATTCTCTTGCCTCAGTCTCCCAAGAAGCTGGGACTGCAGGCACCTGCCACAACTCCTGGCTATTTTTTGTTGCAGTTGTCATTGTTGTTTAGCAGGCTTGGGCCAGGCTTGAACCTGCCAGCTTCGTTGTATGTGGCTCACTGAGTAAGGGCTCTGAGCCTACAAACAGTGTTTCCTGTCTCTCAGTAGAGCTTCTGCTGCATAGTTGTACAGTGGGGTAATCTCCTCTCTATAATACTGCATGCTCACCAGAGGGTCAGAACAGCTAAAAGAGGGAAGTACCTGGCACCTAGAGGCCCTCAAAGCAGGCAAAACTATGTTTTAATTACAAGATACAGTCAATTATTAAAATTTGAGGACATTTTAGCCCTTATCAAAATAAATGTCTGTTTCTAAAGCAAATTATAACCATCTTCACTAATGTGAAGGACACAAATTGATGTCCTTTTCAGGATATCCATTTTAAGTTTAGAGAAACCATGTAAACCATAGAATATTATGCAGTCTTAAAGAAAGATGGAGACTTTACCTCTTTCATGTTTACATGAATGGAGCTGGAAAATATTCTTTTTTTTTTTTTGAGACAGAGCCTCAAGCTGTCACCCTGGATAGAGTGCTGTGGCATCACAGCTCACGGTAACCTCCAATTTCTGGGCTCAAGCGAGTCTCCTGCCTCTGCCTTCCTAGTAGCTGGGACTACAGGTGCCTGCCCGGCCATTTTTTTGGTTGCAGCCATCATTGTTGTTTGGCGGTCCTGGGCTGGATTCGAACCCGCCAGCTCAGGTGTACATGGCTGGCGCCTTAGCCCGTTGAGCCACAGGTGCTGAGCCTGGAAAATATTCTTCTTAGCAAAGTATCCCAAGAATGGAAGAAAAAGTATCCAATGTACTCAGCCCTACTATGAAATTAATTTATAGCTTTCATATGAAAGCTATATCCCAATTACAGCACAAGAATATGGGCAAAGGGGCAAGGGAGGGGAGAGGATGGGCGGAGGGAGAGTAATTGGTGGGTCCACACTTACGGTGCATCTTAGAAGAGTACAGGTGAAACTACTAAATGTAGACTATAAATGTCTGTACACAATAACTAAGAAAATGCCATGAAAGCTATGTCAACCAGTTTGATGAAAATATTTCAAACTGTATATAAAACCAGCACATTGTACCCCATGATTGCATTTATGTACACAACCATGATTTAATAATAAAAAAAAAAGTTTAGAGAAACCAATTTATTTCCTGATTTTATTCAGATTATTTTTTGAAAAGATAAACCTTTCTTTACTCTTCTTAAGAAAAGTTATTAATTCATACTACCCTGGACATGATTTGTTAAATTATGGCTTTATATTATTTTCAAATCTTTTCTTTTTACTTGATTAAACAATAAACTTCATGATCAGAGCACAAACTAAAGAACGAATCTAAAACTATGACATATTCTACACTGAAGACAATCCAAATCAGAAACTAGCTTTAAGCTAAAGGAAAATAATTCCACTGGTATACACATTTGATTTTTAAGAAAAGCTTTTTAGGGGTGGCACCTGTGGCTCAAAGGAATAGGGCGCTGGCGGAGGTAGCAGGTTCAAACCCAGCCCTGGCCAAAAACTGCAAAAAAAAAAAAAAAAAAAAAAAAGCCTTTTTAAAATCTTACAATTTGGCTTGGCACCTGTAGCTCAGTGGTTAGGGCACTGGCCACATACACCGAGGCTGGATGGTTCAAACCCAGCTGGGGCCTGCTAAACAAAGACAACTGCAACAAAAAAATAACCAGGCATTGTGGCGGGCGCCTGTAGTCCCAGCTATTTGGGAGGCTGAGGCAAGAGATCTGCTTAAAGCCCAAGAGTTTGAGGTTGCTGTGAGCTATGACTCCAAGACACTCTACCAAGGGTGACTTAATGAAACTGTCTCAAAAAAAAAAAAAAAAAATCCTACAACTCTTATTTTTTTTCTGGCTGAAAATTATGAAAACAATTTGCTGGTTCTAACAAAGTCTATCTTATTATACCAAACATGCTCATTATTGCTTAAATTAATGAATTCCAGGAAACCAAACCCCTTTAGAATAGGGTTGATGACCATTACACTAATTTAGGGGCCAAAGGACATTCCAGCAGCATCACTAGGTACATGTTATAAAAATGTAAATTTCTGCATCTTGGATTTAACAATTGAGTAATTCTGGCATGGGAACCAACAATCTAAATTTTTAACAGGCCAGGCATGGTGGCTCACACTTATTATCCCAGCACTCTGGGAGGATGAGGAGGGTGGGGTGGATAGCTTGAGCTCGAGTTCAAGATCAGCCTGAGTAAGAGTGAGACCTGGTCTCTTAAAAAAAAAAAAAAACTAGCCAGGTGTTGTGGCAGGCACTGGTAGTCCCAGTTACTTGGGAAACTGAGGCAAGAGAATTGCTTAAGCCCAAGAGTTTGAGGTTGCTGTGAGCTATGACACCATGGCTCTCTACCAAGGGTGACAAAGTGAATAATAAATAAATAAAGTTTTAATAAACTAAATGTTTTTTAACAAGGTGTTTAACATTTAAAACTGCTTCTCCAAGTTTTAGCAAAAGGATTGCTATAGGCAGGGCACATCAAGATACATTTAGAATTATGGCCGGGCGTTGTGGTGGATGCCTACAGTCCCAGCTACTTGGGAGGCGGAGGCAGGAGACTCGCTTGAGCCCAGGAATTGGAAGTTGCTGTGAGCTGTGATGCCACAGCACTCTATCCAGGGTGACAGCTTGAGGCTCTGTCTCAAAAAAAAAAAAAGATACATTTAGAATTCTAGAATTAGGCACTGAGTGGCTGGGTAATGATGTTATATATGAAAAAATGGGGAGTAATGTGGGATAAAAGAAAATGTCAGTACATTTCTCAGCACCTGAAAATTAAATTCAGTAAATCACGTAACTCTGAATACAGAGTCAAGACTAATTCTAATGTCTGAAATATGTTTATGTCCACGGAAAATTAAGTTCTTTAGCATGAGTTAAGCATGTTTTAAAACAACCGAAAAATAGAAAATTTTTAAGTTAAGTATTATTCATCGAAAGATTAAATAGCAATGAGCACTATTGACCACAAAGAAGTTATTACATTTAAATAGACAGGTGTCATCAAAATGACTAAAGATCTAAGGTAGGCATCCTCAAACTTTTTAAACAGGGGGCCAATTCACTGTCCCTCAGACCGTTGGAGGGCCGGACTATAGTTTAAAAACAAAAACTATGTTTGAAGTAAAAAACAAAACGGGAACAAATAGAATTCACACCAACTCATGTGGCCTTCGGGCTGTAGTTTGAGGACCCCTGATCTAAGGCTTCTGAAGTTCCTTTTATTTTGTAGATATTGTAACATCAACTGTATTTACCTTTATATTGCCTTCAGCAGATCCTGTAACAAAGTACTCTTCAGTTGGATCAATAGCAATGGCTTTAACGGGCGAATCATGGCTCTGGAAAAGCTGCCTCTGTTGCCGTTGGTGAAGGTCAAATACACATGTAAAACCTTTTCTGCCTCCTGATATTAGTAGCTGATGTTTTGGAGCATATGCTAAAACTGTGGCTCCACTATCATGACAGGTAAAAGCTGAAAGTTAAAAACAAAACAACTTTTGGCCAAGATGAAATAATAAACCAGACTTACTCTCTAGCCTGAAACAATTGAAAAATTAAATGAAATATAAGGAACAAGGCTGTGTACGGTGGCTCCTGCCTGTAATCCTAGCACTCTGAAAGGCTGAGGCAGGAGGAATGCTAGACATCAGGAGTTTGAGATCAGCCTGAGCAAGAGTGAGAACCTGTCTCTATGGAAATCAGAAAAAATTAGCTGGGCAAAGTGGTATGGACTTGTGGTCCCAGCCTCTCAGGAGAATGAGGCAGGAGGACCACTTGAGCCTAGGAGTTTGAGGTTGCAGTACATTCTGGATGGGGCAAAAGAGCAACACTCTGTCTCAAAAGAAAAAGAAAAAGGAAAAAAAAAACAATGATTAGAAACATTAGATATCAGGCAAAGAAAAAGAATGATTGCTGAGAGATGGGAAACAAACTGGGTGAGTCATGCAAGTGCCCTGGCTTATTGCCTAGAGAGAGTTTTCTGGCCACGCCAATAAGAAGGGGAATCTGAACCAGCCGTAGTGGAAAACTTCCTAATTCACAAGGCACTGGGGAGAGGATTTCTGGTTTCCTAAGTAGTAAGGCAAAATCATTCCTAGATCAAATGTTGCTTTGGTCCTTTTTTAACAAAAGACCTCCAAATTTGACTATTTCTAAGTAATTTAGTTTTGCTCCTGAACAAGCCTCAAGAATACTCACAGATTCAAGAGCAGCCTAAGCAAAAACGAGACCCCCCATCTCTAAAAATAGTCTGGCGTTGTGGTGGGCACCCGTAATCCCAGCAATTTAGGAGGCTGAGGCAAGAGCATTGTTTATGTCCTTGAGTTTGAGGTTGCTGTGATTTGTGATGACCCCATGGCACTCGATCCACAGTGACAGATTGAGACTCTCAAAAAAAAAAAAAAAAAAAAAAATTCACAGAATACAAAAAAAAAAAAAAAGAAAAGAAAAAATCAGCAACTAATAAAGGTAAAATTCACAATGCCTGGCCTCTAATAATTGTAAGAAATACAAGGAAGCAGGAAAATATAACCCATAAAGAAAAGAAAAATTCATCAATTGAAATTAACCCAGAAATGACACAGATGAGAGAATTAATAGAAAAGGAAGTGAAGTCATTATAATTGTATTTCATATGTTCAAGAAGCTGAATTAGCAAATTAGAGATATAAAAGATGCAAATCAAAATTTTAGAGATTTAAAAATATGATGAAACATAAAATGAGTAGGAGTAACAGCAGATTAAACACGGCAAAGGAAAATTTAGTGAGTCTGAAGATACAGCAGCAAAATATCAGAAATATAAAAATACAATTAATATTTTTCTTTAAAAAGCCCATCCTAACTAATTTCAGGAAAAAAAAGAAAAACATTCGTATACAGCTCAAAGAGAATATGGCATAATGAAGAGTGAAGATTCTGGAGTTAGCCTGCCCTAGGTTTAAAACCTGTCTGGGTTTAAATGTGTACCTGAGGCAAATTATCTACGTTATGTCTCAGTTTTACCATTTGTGAAAGAGGAGATAATATGACCTGCCTAATAGGATTGTGTTACGACTCAGTTTATATACGCAGAGCACATACAGTATGTAGCAAATACTAAGTATTCAATGAAATTCATCTTCATGTGAACATGTGACTAAGTAAAACTAATTATGGAGGAAGATTTTTGAAATTTTCCATCACTTTGAGATGGAACTTGCCCAAATTAAGATACATATATACATACATAACTTTCCCAGATGCACAGATGTTTAGTACACCCTGATGAGCTTTGACAAATGGATACACCACTAAGAACAAGATAGAGATATTTTCATCATCCCAGAAAGTTCGCTCACATCCCTTTGTAGTCAATCCGTTCTCATCACAAATGAAATGTTATGGTGGATACTCGTTGTGCCTGGCTTCTTTCCTTCAATGTGATGAGTGAGAAGCTGATCAACCTCCTTCCACGTATCAGTAGGTCATGCTAATTTATTGATGAATAGTATCCTATTACATTAACAGACCAGTTTTCTGTTGGACACTGGGTTTTTTTTCTAGCCTTTGGCTACTATTTAAACATTCCTGGATACCTCATTTCTCTCATGGATCATGCTTTTGGTGCTATATCTAAAAATGCACCACCAAACCCAAGTCAACAAGATTTTCTCTTATGTTTCTTTCTAGATTTTTTATTGTTTTGCGTTTTACATGTAAGCTTATGATCCATTTTCAGTTACCTTTTGGTAACTAACCTTAGCTAAGGTCTGTATCTAGGTTCATCTTTTTACATGTGTGTGTTTTTTTTTTTTTTTTTTTTTTTTAAGAGATAGGGGGTCTTACTCTGTCACCCAAGCTGTGGTGAGGTGGCATGATCATAGCTGACTGTAGCCTTCAACTCCTGGGCTCAAGTGATACTCCTGCCTCAGCCTCCTGTGTGACTCAGACTACATGCCACCACACCCAGCTAATTTTTCTATTATTTGAGCAGACAGGGTTTCACTATGTTGTCCAGGCTGGTCTTCAACTCCTGCCCTCAAGAGATCCTCCTAACTGCTAAAGTTAAAGGCATAGCCTCATCATTTTTTACATGTTGGTACTCAGTTGTTCTAGAACTATTTGTTGAAAAGAAAATCTTCTCTTCACGGAATTGCCTTTGTACTTTTATCAAAGATCAGTCCACTAAGTATGTGTGAGCCCTCTGTTACTGGGCTTCCTACTCTGTCCCACCACCTGTGTGTCTGCTCTTAAGCCAGTACAACAAAGTCTTCATTACTGTCGCTTTATAGTCAGTCCTCAAATCAGGTAGTGTGAATCCTCTAAGTTTTTCTTCAGTATTTCGTTAACTATTCCAGGTCCTTTGCGTTTCCATATAAATCTTGGAATCAGTTTGCTGATATCTAAGGAATAGCATGCTGGGATTTACATTAGGGTTGGGCTCAATCTATAAAATCCCTTAGTTACAAACATCCAGTTACATACAACCTTACAGTAATATTGAGTCTTCTCATCTTTGAATGTGGACTACTTTTCCATTTTTTAAGATTTTCTTCAATTTCTTTTTTTTTTTTTTTGAGACAGAATCTTGCTTTATTGTCCTTCATAAAGTGCCATGGCGTCACAGCTCATAGCAACCTCAAACTCCTGAGCTCAAGTGATCCTCTTGCCTCAGTTTTTCAGTTTTAGTAGAGATGGGGTCTCACTTTTGCTCAGGCTGGTCTCAAACTTGTGAGCTCAAGGAATCCACCAGCCTTGGCCTCCCAGAGTGCTAGGATTACAGGTGTGACCCACTGTGCTCAGCCTAGATCTTCAATTTCTTTCATCATTTTTATAATTTTCTATATACAGACTCTATACATATTTTGTTAGATCAGTGGTTCTCAATTTTCCTAATGCTGCGGCCCTTTAATACAGTTCCTGTGGGTCATGACCCACAGGTTGAGAACCACTGTGTTAGATTATGCCTCAGTATTTCAGTATTTTGGATACTATCTGAAATGATTAATTTTGAATAATTTCAAATTGCAATTGTTCATTTTTGGTACATCAGAAACACAACTAAATTTTGGACAGTTAACCCTTGAACAATTCAGATATGAAATGCATGGGTCCACCTGTATGTGGATTTTTTTCAAATAATATGTTGGAAAAGTGTTTGAAGATTTGATACAATCTGAAATAACTTGCAGATGAACTACATAGCCTAGAAATATTAAAAAAAATTAAGAAAAAAGCATGTCATGAATTCATAAAATATATGTAGATATTCTATTATTTACTACCATAAAAGATATCCAAATCTATTATAAAATCAAAATTTATCAAAACCTATAAAATGTCTGCCTGCCACTGCAGACAATTCATCTTGCAAACAGAAAACATAAACTTACAACATCAATAAACGCAGTACCATGCTGTAAATGTATTTTCTTCTCCTTATGATTTTCTTAATATTTACTTTTCTCTAGCTCACATTATTGTAAGAATACAGTAGTAAAGAATATGTGTTAATTGCTCTGTTTATGTTACTGATAAAACTTCTAGTCAACAGTATGGTTTAGTACCAGCAGTCCCTTAGTCACAAGCATACAATTACATACAACTTGCACTTACAAATGTAGGCTTACTCAGAGTAAGTCTCTGAGTTACATTTTTTTGTTTTGGTAGAGACAGAGTCTCACTTTGTCACCCTTGGTAGAGTGCTGTGGTGTCACACAACTCACAGCAACCTCCAACTCCTGGGCTTAGGCGATTCTCTTGCCTCAGCCTCCCAAGAAGCTGGGACTACAGGTGCCAGCCACAACGTCCAGCTATTTTTCTTTTTTTGCAGTTCGGCCAAGGCCCGGCTTGAACCCGCCACCTTCGGTATATGGGGCCGGTGCCCTCCTCGATGAGCCACAGGCACCGCCCAGTCTCTGAGTGACAAACACTGACTGAAGTATAACTTGCACTTATGAACACAGGCTATTGTAGGGAATAGGTAAATGTACCTATTTCAATTTACAGACAAATTCATCTTAAGAACAAATCTATAAGGCTGGGCAAGGAGGCTCATGCCTGTAATCCCAGCACTCTGGGAGTCCTGAGGCAAGTGGATTGCTCGAGCTCTGGAGTTCAAAACCAGCCTGATCTCTACTAAAAATAGAAAAACCAGCCAGATATAGTTGGTGGTGGGCACCTATAGTCCCAACTACTTGGAAAGCTGAGGCAAGAGGACTGCTCAAACCCAAGAGTTTGAGGTTGCTATGTGCTATGATGCCATGGTCTACCCAAGGCAACACAGTGAGACTGTCTCAAAAAAAAAAAAAAAAAAAGAATAAACCTGCAGAACCTGTCTCATTCATAACCTGGGGACTGCTAATAGTTAAGTTTTTGGAGAGTCAAAAGTTATATGTGGATATTGACTTCACAGAGGTCAGTGTTTCTAACTCCTGCCTTGTTCAAGGATCACCTGTACATAGACCTTGTATTCTGTGACTATGCTATATTTGCACATTAGTTCCAGCAGTTTATTTTGTACTTTTGGGGGGATATTCTACACAATTATGTCACCTGTCAACAATAAAGATAGCTTTATTTTTTCCCTTACAATCCAATCTACACACCTTTACTCCCTTTTCTTGTCTTATTCCAAACTATACACCTTTACTTTCTTTTCTTGTCTTATTGCCCTACTCCTTGTCTTATTGCATTAGCTAGGATCTCCAGTACAATGCTGAATAGGAGTGGTTAGTGGGGACATACTACTGAATGATAACTAATGTTCACAATGATGATCTGTGGCTATCAAAGTAAAGACAAATAAACAATTTTTAAACTATCTGTCCTATAATACCTCACCAAAGCATAATGAAGCACTAGTTATGTATATTACGTCTATCTTGCAAATTCTGCCAACATGGGCAAAATAAATCTCACAGGCTACTGAATATGTCATTAAAAACAAATCCAATTAATAATCATTTTCAGTTTATGAGTTTAACTTATAAAATTTATAAATGCTTTCTTTCAAAACTTACCATGGACTAAACTATTGGTGGGTGCTACAAGAGTATCCCACAAACATATGTTTCTGGAAGAAAAAAAGATTACTTCTTGAGTGACACATGAGTTAGCAACAGAACAAAAAATTAAGTATGTCTCACATAATTATATAACATTTTAATTGAACCTTGCTCTCACAGAGCTAAATTTATAAAAGCACCAGATACAAGTAAGCAACAAGTTGACATATGGTAAAATTTTATAGAAAATTTAAAAACTACTAGCTTAGAAAATGAATAACTTTTAGATTAAGGTACATTTACGAATAGCACTACATAAAGTCTGAATATGGAAACTAGTTTTTGTATTCACCAATTCTCTAACATTCAGACTAACATATCTAGATAGCAGGAGATACTGAATTTTCTTTAGCACAAAGAAAACTAATTTCTACTATACACCAATGTATGTAAGAAATTTCTATGGAAGAGGAGCTGAAGAATCCATACTTTTATTTATTTATTTTATTTATTTTTGTGGTTTTTGGCCAGGGCGGGATTTGAACCCACCACCTCTGGCATATGGGGCCAGCGCCCTACTCCTTTGAGCCACAGGCGCCACCCAGAATTCATACTTTTATAGTTCTGTTATTGGCACAAAGTGAAGCCTTCCTGATAAAATAAAAGCTCAGCAACCTTTAATGTCAGAACTCAGTTGTATAAGGAAAGCCAAAAACGGGATGAGGAGATGGAAGCAGGGAGACACTTTCTTGCAAACTTAGCTTTTCTTTAGGGAGGATGTGTGTGAGGGGTCTGTCACTAGCTATTGTACAACTGACAAGACTTCCTGAGTTTCCTGTTTACTTTTTGTGAAACAGTGATAGTATCTATGTGTTTAGGTTGATGCAAAAGTAATTGCAATTTTTACATTGTTAAATTTGCCATTTGATACTGGAATACATTCTTAAATAAATGTGGTTATGTTACACATCATTTTATTTTTTATTAAATCATAACTGTGTGCATTGATGCATTTATGGGGTTCAGTGTACTGATTTGATATATACAATATAAAATGTTTACACTGAACTGATTAATATATCCATCACAATTATATTCTTTTCTTAATAGTTTTGAAATGTACTATTGCATCATGCACATTAGGTGTGGTCCCCCCAATACCCTCCCCTCCTCTTCCCTCTTTTTCCTCTTCTCTTCTACTTTCTAGACTATAGTTATGTTTTACCATTCATATGAATGTGTAGGTGATTATATATTGATTTCATAGTAGTGTTGAGTACACTGGATATTGTTTTTGTCCATGCTTGAGGTACTTTACTAAGAAGAATATGTTCCAGCTCCATCCAGGTAAACATAAAAGATGTGAAGTCTTCATCTTTTTTTATGGCTGCATAGTATTCCATGGTGTACACATACCACAATTCATTAATTCATTCATGGGTCGATGGCCACTTGGGCTATTTCCATGACTTGGCAATTATGAATTGGGCAGCAATAAACATTCTGGTGCAAACGTCTTTGTTTGTAAAATGATTTTTGATCAGCTGGGTATATACCTCATAGAGGAATTGTAGGATCGAATGGTAGGTCTACTTTTAGTTCCTTGAGTATTTCCCAAACTTCTTTCCAAAAAGGTCATATTAGCTTGCATTCCCACCAGCAGTGTAGAAGTGTTCCCTTCTCTCCACATCCACGCCAACATCTGTAGTTTTGGGATTTTGTGATGTGGTCTAATCTTACTGGAGTTAGATGATATCTAACGTGGCTTTGATCTGCATTTCTCTGATGATTAAAGATGCTGAGCATTTTTTCATGTGTTTGTAGGCCAGGCATCTGTCTTCATCAAAGAGGTTTCTGTTTAAGTCTCTTGCCCACAAAGGAATGGGGTTATTTGTTCTTTTCTTATTGATTAGTTTGAGTTCTCTGTGGATTCTAGTCATCAGACCTTTGTTGGAAGTATAACCTACAAAAATCTCCCATTCTGAAGGTAATGCACATTTCTTGCTTTATGTTTTCTTGCTAATGACTTATTACTTGCTATTCGTTTTATATTTATATTGTACTATGGAAATAATGTTAGACAAAAAGCAAATTTGAGTGATTTTCTCATTCAAATAGAAAATGGGTCATAAAGCAGAAGAGACAACTTGCAAAATCCACAATGCATTTGGCCCCAGAAATGCTAATGAACGCACAGTGCAGTAGTAGTTCAAGAAGTTTTGCCAAGTAGACAAAATCCTTAAAGATGAGTGTAGTGGTTGGCTATTGCAAGTTGGTAACAACCAATTGAGAGCAATCATTGTAGCAGATCCTCTGACAACTACATGAGAAGTTGCCAAAGAACTCAACTTCCAAAGAAGTCATTCCACATCTGATGCAAATTGGAAAGGTAAAAAACCTCGATAAGTGGTTTTTTCATGAGCTGACTGAAAATCACGGCAATCGTCATTTTCAAGTATCATCTTCTCTTGTTCTATGCAACTAACCATTTTTCAATCATATTGTGATTGAAAGTGGATTTTATATGACTACTAGCCACAACCAGCTCAGTGGCTGCACTGAGAGGAACCTCCCAAGCACTCCCCAAAGCCAAACTTGCGCCATTTAGGTCATGGTCAGTTTGGTCTGCTGCTGGTCTCATCCACTACAGTTTTCCGAATCCTGGAGAAACCATCACATCTGAGAAGTCTGCTCAGCAAATTGATGAGATGCACCAAAAACTGCAATGCCTGCACCCAGCATTGGTCAACAGAAAGGGTCCCGTTTTCTCCATGGCAAAGCCCAACTGCACACTGCACCACCAACACTTCAAAAGTTCAAAGAATTGGTCTATGAGTTTTGCTTCATCTGCCATATTCACCTGACATCTTGCCAAATGACTATCACTTCTTCAAGCATCTTTTTTTTTTTTTTGAGACAGAGTCTCACTATGTCACCCTCAGTAGAGTGCTGTAGCATCACAGCTCACAGCAACCTCAAACTCTTGGTTTAAGCAGTTCTCTTGCCTTAGCCTCCCAAGTAGCTGGGACTACAGGCACCCACCACAATGCCTGGCTATTTTTTTGTTGCAGTTGTGTAGCTGGCCTGGGCCGGGTTCGAACCCACAACCCTTGGTGTATGTGGCTGGCGCCATAACCACTGTGTTACAGGTGCGAAGCCTTCTTTAAGCATCTTTTTTTTTTTTTTCCTTTTCCTTCTTCAAGCACCTTGATAACTTTCTGCAGGAAAAACACTCCTCCAGTTTGTCAAATCCTGAAGCATGGATTTTTGTGCTACAGAAATAAACAAACTTTCTTCTCATTGGCAACGATGTGTTGATTGCAATGGTTCCTATTTTGATTACTAAAGATGTGTTTAAACCTACTTATAACGATTTAAAATTCATGGTCCAAAACTGCAATTATGTTTGCAACAAACTGGTAATAGGGCCACAGTGAGGATTAACCCAATTAAGCAACATGGCCAATAAATATTAGTTTCTTTTTTTGCCTCAAACTTTCTTAACACACAGGGAATAATATAGAGAAATGTTTCTTCCACTAACAACCAAATCCTTTTCCTGTCTTAAAAACTGGACATTGGAATATTAAAAATACAGAAAAAATGGGTTTTGTTTTTTAATGGCATCAGAATTTCAAGGCAGCCAAAATAGCTCATTTGGAGAGCATTGGACTAAAGAATTTCCCTAGCTTTATAATTAGGACACTAAAAATGCTCTAAGTAAATAAATGAGTCTTTACAATAAAAATATTATACCTAATGGCAAAATTAATAAAAATATTCTTGAGACATAAGGACATAAAGCAATAAAAAAAGTTTAGCTATACATACACATACTTTAGTCTCAGCTATTACTCTTACCTATTGTCTGTTGAAAGACCAGCAGTGGCTATCAAAGAGGAGGAACTAATGAAGACAAAATCATTTGCTGTTTTGTTATGACACTGCCATGTCTGGAATAGTTATAAACAATTAATGTTATTGCTTTCAAGTTATAACCAGGTAGACGTATTGTTCAAAAAGTGATCATACAGCTTATAGTTCTTTAAAATCTTTGTGTCTTTTGACCCTCTGAACATTAGAAAAGTTGTAACAAAAACCGAAGAACTTTCATATAACTTTTATCCACATTCAGAAATGTTGTTTGTTTTTTTTTTGAGACAGAGCCTCAAGCTGTCGCCCTGGGTAGAACGCTGTGACGTTACTCACAGCAACCTCCAACTCCTGGGCTTAAGCGATTCTCTTGCCTCAGCCTCCCAAGTAGCTGGGACTACAAGTGCCCGCCACAGTGACCAGCTATTTTTTGGTTGTGGTTGTCATTGTTGTTTGGCAGGCCCGGGCTAGATTCCAACACGCCAGCTCTGGTGTATGTGGCTGGCACCTTAGCTACTTGAGCTACAGGCACCGAGGCTCAGCAATTTTTAAAAATTTACCAGAATTGTTTTGCCTCTCCTTCTCTTTCATAGACGTACACACACATACTTTTCCTGAACCATTTCAGTAGGCCTCATACATCATGACCCCCTTACAAAGCCCTTTGCTTTTGTTTAACCAAACGTTCCATGAGAACAGTAAAGTAATTGGGTACATAGCACAAGATTCTATTTATTGGCTTTCATATTTTTTGCCTTAAATACATATTGTTACTTCTTTAAGATAAAACTTCAAATTTTATATAAAAGTAGGAGAAATTTTTGGCTTACCAGATATGGCTTAGGCATGCTTCCAGTAACTGGACAACATTTCCAGTTTGTTTGATACAAACTTAAATATCCATCAGCATCAACTATTCCAAACTTAGAGAAAAAAAAATTTAAAAGTGTTTAATATAAATGTAAAAGCACATAGTTATGTTTACCGTCATGATTACTCCCACATTCTGACTTTTTCCCCCCACATCTTGATTCTTAAACCTTTGATTGATACACCATTTGACTTTCATTTCACCTATGCATGTATCCAGCTCAGAAAAGCATTTACATAAGTGCTTAAAAAATTCCAGGGTGGACATAAGGAAACCAATATTAGATATCCATTATACTAATCAATAGCATAGTCTGTATTTTTAAACATTGCAAAAATAGGGTACTGGATTAGCTTATAAGCTATATAACAACAAAGCTTTATCATAAATAAGATACAAAACTTCACTCATTTTGGAAAAGACAAAATAAGGACTCTCAAATACAATAAGGAAAAACATAAACAAGAGCAGAAAGCAAAACAGTAAGAGCATTCCACAAAAGGAACTCAGGGCAATTTTGACTTGGAAGACATCCTAATAACCCAATAAGTGGGTGTGTAATACAGATGTGAAGGATGAGCAAAAATGCTAATTTTTTTTTTTAAGATTATAAAAATAATGCATGCTGGCTCAGCGCCTGTGGCTCAATGGGCTAAGGCACCAGCCACGTACACCTGAGCTGGCAGGTTCGAATCCAGCCCGGGCCCGCCAAACAACAATGATGGCTGCAACCAAAAAATGGCCAGGCGTTGTGGTGGGCGGCTGTGGTCCCAGCTACTTGGAAGGCAGAGGCAGGAGACTCACTTGAGCCCAGGAATTGGAGGTTGCTGTGAGCTGTGATGCCACAGCACTCTATCCAGGGCGACAGCTTGAGGCTCTGTCTCAAAAAAAATGCATGCTTATGTAAAGTATATAATATAAAACAAATGCCTGTTTTGGATTTCTACTCTACTCCAGATCCAACACCTATTAACTATTTGGTATGTTTTCTCCTCTGATTATTTTTTATGAAAATTCAAACATTCACACATATAACATTTTTTAAAAGTAGGATCACAATATACTATTTTACAGTTACATTTTTTTATAACCATGTCAATACATATAGTTCTAGCTGATTCTTGAGCTTCGTAGTATTACACTATATAGGTGTGTTATAATTTAAAACTCTCTTTAGACAGTTTTCAATTTTCCCTATTATAAAGAGTACTGCTTTGAGCATTCTTATAACTACAGAATAGATATCTAGAAATGGGAAAGCTTTGTCAAAGAGCACCATTTAAAATTGATAAATGACACTAAAATTCAAACCTGAGCGGTAATACGTATTTACAATTTTTTTCTTCTTACACTTCAGCCAACAATGAATGTTATTAAAATTTTAAATATTTGTCAATTTTATATGGGAAAAAACATCTTACTTTGATTTACATTTCTTCAATTATTAATGACAGTCATTGACAATGTGTAGTTTTTTTGTAAATTGTTCATATCCTTTGTCTACTTCTCCATTGTCTTTTAAAAAATTGGATTGACAGTTAATAATAGACATATTAAAATACTGTTTTTATATTTGTTATGGTATTTGTCTAGAGTCTATTCCTTTTTCTGAGTTGTTTTCTGGACTAGATCCATGTATGTTCTTCAAAAGGGGGATACACATGGAATGTGTTAAGTCTCTGCATGACTCAAAGTGTGTTATTTTGTCTTCAAATTTGAATGAATTTTGGGTGGAAAGTGACTCCATTCACATTCCTTGTTCATCAGAATTCTGTAATTATTGTTCTATTGTCTATGTGTAATCTTTATTTTTGAGTAGGCAATGCCATTAATTTGGGTGAGAAAGGAGATTGTAAGTAGCCATTTTCACCCCATTCCTGTTCAGAAGCTTATAGAATTCTCTTCATCCTTGAATTAGGAAAACAAAAAATATGTAATTGGATTTGTGCAGGTAGGTGCTTCTTTTTCAATATTTATGTTTATAATTTGTAGGCTCTTCCTCTTATAAAATTCTATTCTTTGCTTGAGGAAATATTTATTATTCCTTTGAATACT
Organism: Perodicticus potto; assembly: GCA_963574655.1. Classification (NCBI taxonomy): domain Eukaryota; kingdom Metazoa; phylum Chordata; class Mammalia; order Primates; family Lorisidae; genus Perodicticus; species Perodicticus potto. The sequence goes on along the minus strand of CAUYRH010166952.1, from coordinate 29,355 downwards.
GCTTCTCCATCATTTTTTTCTTCTTTTGAAATATTCCTGAGTTATTTTCATAATGGAATTTCTTAATTTGTGCTTCTCAATCACAAACTTGATTTCCAACAATTTCCATTGTGCTATTCAGCTGTTCTAAAGAGCAGTTCTCCCACTGACCACAACTGGGAAATGCATCTTTAATTTCCGAGAACTCATTCCTGCCCTACTGTCCTTATTTCTTACTAGTCCGATTTTGTTTTGTAAATGTAATATATTCCTGAATGTCACTAAGGAACTGTCCCCCTCAGATCATTTATTTTGCTTAATACCTCTTTACAGGCTCTTACTTTTTATGTAATATTCACTAACTTTTGGCAGTCCATTGCTCCTTATAAATGACAAATTCTTCAGAATTATTGTGATACATAGTGGGCTGTCTCTTCCATTTGCCTCAGCAAGCTTCCCTGCTGGAGGAACGAGCACGCTTAGGTGTAGTGCTCCATCACTGCTAAAGTGAATGATCAGTAAGTTGCCTAACTTAGTGGGCAAGAAATGAACTGTTGTTGTGCCTTAAAACAGCCTTTGTGGAAGGTTGTACTTATAAAATATAAGTTGGATTATAGATGTTCTCAAGTATCATGCTATAAATTTGATATTGGGAGCTTTGAAAGGTTCTTTAAAAAACAGTATGATCTTGCTCATATTGTTGTCATGTAACTATGTTGCATGTCATGCAGCTTTATTGCTAAGGACTGAGGTATAGAGTATGGTCAGGAGCAATATAACATTGACAACCGAAGTGGAAAAGTATGACCACATGAAGGGTATCAATAGGAAATACAACCAAAAATATAGCACAATTATAAAGGTTTCTGCATTAAATCCCCATAATTTCCTATTAAGGAGAAAAGTTGTGAAATGGAAGTAGAACCATGTGACAAACCTGGGAGACATACAGGTCGTAACACACAATGACACAGGTACCATGTAAAGAGAACTAAAGGTTGAGAGGAAAGGCAAGGCAAGATGCACCATCACGTAGGGTCTGTGGGATTAATTTTTGGTGAAGGATGGTCCTGAAGACAAAGAGAAGGCTTGATTTACCCTTTGATTGTTTTTAAAGGACTAGTAAGATATTGGGGGCAAAGAGAGGCAGTGTGAGGAAAGTAGGATTATGGGAAGTAAAGACAGTTAAGAGCCCTATGTTGCAGGGTTGGCAAACTTTTTCTTTAAGGCTTCACAATAAATCTGTCTAAGTTTGCCAGGTACAAGATCTTTGTCCTCTTGAACTCTGCTGTTGTAGTGAGGAACAGCTAAAGAAAATAAATAATGATTTAGGTAACTGTTGCCTAATAAAACTTTATTTACAAAATAGGTGGCTAGCCCATAGTTTGCTGATGCCTTGTTTTAGGCAGTATCTCTCAAAACTTTAATGTGTGCAAAACTTTAATGTGTGTACAAATCACAACAGTATCTGGTTAAAACACAGATGGTGACTGAGCAGATATGGACAGGCGTTAACAGTATGCATTTCTAATGAGTTCCCAGATATTACTTGCAGCTTGGTGCTAGATGATACTTTCATTAGGTACCAAGAGATAAAGAAAGTAGGAACATTTAAAATGTCTAATTAAGGTGAAAATATAATCATTTGGTTCATTAAGAATCATTTAAATGACTTGTATTGGACATACATACAGCATACTTCCAGGAATAACCAAATGAATTTAAGTGACCTCTGAGAAGAGTTAAAAAGGTTTCATAAAGGTTAATTTTACTACTAGCTCATATAGCCATTCTTTCAGAAACCCCAAGTAGTGATATTTATAAACATTCAATACAATCAACCCTTTTCACCATTTACATTTTTACATACTACCTTATTTCCCTGATAATTAAATCTCATTCTTGTAACTCTTGAGTTGCCACCAGACCGAAAACAGGTTATTTGTTGAGAATGGCCCCATTCAAACATTCGGACACTTCCATCTTGAGCTCCTGTCAGATCTGCATTATAAGACAGTGAAAAATGATAATTTATTTCTATAATCTTTGGGAAAACTTAATTCCTAATTCAGTATGGAAATCTTTATGGAAGAAACACCAAAGAAATGAATCACAGTCAAATTAAATGAACTTACCCATATAAAATGTTATTTGAACATTCTTCATCATAAGAGAGTTACACGTGTATGATACACTTTCATTTCACTAAGAACATATCATCCAACAAAACAGTAGAAACACTCAAATCACACTGATATAAACTGTATTTCCCTTAAAAATTATCTGTTTTTTTGAGACAGGATCTTGTTCTGTCATTCAGAACAATGCTAGCATATAGTGGTGTCACCAAAGCTCACCTCTAACTCCTGCACTCAAGTGATCCTCCTGCCTCAGTCTCCTGAGCAGCTGAGACTACAGGTATGCACTACCACACACTGTTAATTTTTTTATTTTTTTGTAGAAACAGGGTCCCACTGTTACTCAGGCTGGTTTTGAACTCCTAATCTCAAGCAATCCTTGGCCTCCCAAAGGGGGCAGTACTACAGATGTGAACCAGCGTGCTCAACTACTCCTATAACAAATTCTTGGGATTATTAAAGAGCCAATCCTTATCAGTCATATTATTAATGTTTAAATGTATATATTTTTCCCTGAAAAAGTCAGATTATAGAAAGTTATGAATGCCATACTAAAGAAAAGAAATCATTTCTAAAATTTAAATATATATAATCCATTTCACTGAGGAATATCAATAAGCTAAATGATCACAAATTCTTCATTTTGTCATTTATTATTTGTGTTATACTATAAAACTTAATCTGAGAAAATTTCCTTCCTATAAAAGGGACTAAATAATATAAAAGTCACTGGAAAGTTGTAAGCAGTAAATAAAAACATATATATAAAGCAGTCAGAAATAAACTTAATATATAACACTCAATTTATATTAAGTATAATTATCAATATTAATGTGGTATTAATGGGGGTAGTTAAAAATTAAAACATCTAGCACATTACTAGTCACATATTCATCAAGTTGCCCCATTCCTTACCAGGTAATTAAAATAAATGAATTACTTCAAGATGGGCAGGGAGGGCGGTGCCTGTGGCTCAGTGAGTAGTGCGCCGGCCCCATATACCGAGGGTGGCGGGTTCAAACCCAGCCCCGGCCAAACTGCAACAAAAATAAATAGCCAGGCATTGTGGCGGGCGCCTGTGGTCCCAGCTACTTGGGAGGCTGAGGCAAGAGAATTGCCTAAACCCAAGAGCTGGAGGTTGCTGTGAGCTGTGAGGCAATGGCACTCTACCAAGAGTGACAAAGTGAGACTCTTTCTCTAAAAAAAAGAAAAAAGAAAAAAAAAAAAGATGGGCAAGGATAGGAGAGTGAGCAGAATCTCTTGAGACTGAGGATGATGATCCTTCCCCCCTTTAACCCCAATGCAATTGTTTAGCTTAATCAGGAAAATAAACTGGGCTAACTAAATTTAAAAACCATTTAAGTTTTTATTTTTTATTTGTATGGTGTCAAAAGAAATTAAGAACCCACAGTGGCATGTGCCAATAATCCTAGCTTCTTAGGAGGCTGAGGCAGGAGAACTGCTTGAGCTTAGTAATTCAAGGGTGTAGTGTGCTACGATCACACCTATAGATAATCACTGCACCCTAGCCTGGGTCACACAGTGAGATCCAATTTCTAAAGAATAAAAAAAATTTTTTAAATATTTTAAAAAGCAAAGAAATTAATTGGGAGGCCTTTAGGCTAAGATGGCTCCAAGGCCTTGGGTTCCTACATGAGCAAACTGAAACCCAACTCCATAGGAATAGTAAAAGAAAACTTAAACTTAATCAATCAAAAACACCAACCATCCGGGTGAGGTGGCTCACACCTGTAATACTAGCATTTGGGAGACTGAGGTGGGTGGATTGCCTGAGTTCACAGGTTCAAGACCAGCCTGAATCAGAGTGAGACCTCGTCTCCAAAAATAGTCGAGTGTTGTGCAGGCACTTGTAGTCCCAGCTACTTGAGAGGCTGAGGCAAGAGGATGCTTGAGCACAAGAGTTTGAGGTTGCTGTGAGTGCTATGATGCCATAGCACTCTACCAAAGGTAACAAAGTGAGACTCTATCTCAAAAAAACAAACAAATAAAAACAACAACAAAAAAAACACCAACGAACTCCCAATTAGAAATTTATCCAGAAACTGCCAACAGTCTCTAAGTACTTTCCATTTTAACCAATCAAATCTTTGTCTTGGGCTCGGTGCCTGTAGCTCAGTATGTGGCACCAACCATACATGGAAGCTGGTGGGTTCAAATCCAGCCTGGGCCTGCCAAACAACAATGACAACTCCAACCAAAAAATAGCCAGGCATTGCGGTGGGCGCCTGTAGTCCCAGCTACTCGGGAGGTGGAGGCAGGAGAACCGCTTGAGCCCAAGAGTTTGAGGTTGCTGAGAACTGTGACACCATGGCACTCTACCGAGGGCAACAAAATAAGACTATTTATATTAAAGACTATATATATTAAAATAGATACAATTGGTCTTTGTCCCCAGTCCTGGCATAGAGGTCCTGGAATCCTTGATATTTCCTGAGGGATAGGAATGGCTTTTGTCATTCATAAAGAGCAGGTGAATTCACCCTAATGAGGTGACTCATATTAAAACGCTTCAATAGCCTATTGGAACTTGCATCCTCAACCACGAAACTGCAGAAAAGGGTAGTGGAAGAAGCCAGAGATTAAACTCTATAAAAACTTTTTTTTTGGGGGGGGGGGTTGGCGCCTGTGGCTCAAAGGAGTAGGGCACTGGCCCCATATACTGGAGGTGGTGGGTTCAAACCCAGCCCTGGCCAAAAACTGCAAAAAAAAAAAAAAAAATTTTTTTTTTCCTTTTTTGAAACAGAGTCTCACTTCATTACCCCTGGCAGAGTGCTGTGGTGCCATAGCTCACAGCAACCTCAGACCCCTGGGCTCAAGCAATTCTCTTGCCTCATCCTCCTGAGTAGCTGGGATTATAGGTGCCTACCACAACGCCCAGCTATTTTCAGTGACGTGGTCTCACTCTAGCTCAGGCTGGTCATGAACTTGTAAGCTCAGGCAATCCACCCTCCTTGGCTTCCCAGAGTGCTAGAATTAACAGGTGTGAGCCACTGCACACAGCCTTCTATAAAAACTCTTAAACAAGGAGATTTGACATGAACGTATCCACGTGTGGAAAGAGCGAACATCCCAACCCCATCCTGCATTTGGGACCCTTCCAGACATTACCCTGTATATCCGTTTAACTGTATCCTTTACAGTTTCCTTTTAATAAACTGGTAAATGTAAATAAACTGTTTCTCTGAGTTCTGTGAGTCATTCTAGAAAATTAATCAAACTTGAGGGAGTTGTGGGACATCTGATTTATAGCTGTTTGGTCAGAACTATAGGACTGAGCCCTCGTTTGTAAGAACTGAATTCTAACTTTAGGTAGATAATGCCAGAATAGAACATTCAGCTGGTATTTGAAGAATTAGAAAATGGTGTGGGGTAGAAAAAACTAACACATCTATATCAGAATTGTTTGTGAGAGTGTAGAAAAGCAGAGTGTGTTTTCCCACCTTGAAAATTACAAATGTATTAGATTAACTTCTAAAAAGTTCTTTGGAATAGAAGTTAAAAGGTAGTGGCTTATAAAGACTAAGATTTTTTAAAAGATCTTTTCCAAAGGAAGAGAACAGCTATTTTGTATTACCTGAATTTCAGAGTAATATTTTTAAAAATCCTGTCTCAACATTTTCACTTTTAAAGCACTTATTGTTCCAATAAATTACCATCTGTGGGACTTGTTCACAGCATGAAAAGATATGCTGAAAAAAAAATCCAGTTTGATTAGTTTAATCAGCTTCTACTTTCTCACCTCTCTTAGCTGCTAGTCATGGTAGTTCTCTGAACAGTTAAAGTGTTTCTCTATCAAAATAGCAGTGATTTGATGTTACCTAATACCTCTAAAAATAGGCCCATCAATTGCCTTTGAATCTAGGGGAGTCTCTTTATTAAAATTTATGGGCTTGAGGTAGAGAATATTCATACAAACTAGTCACCTATCAGGACACATGCTGAGAGAAAATGAGGTTCCTTCAACATCTCAGGAAACTTCCAAACCAGACTGTATAGAGTAAGGATAGTTTTAAGCAATGCCAAATATTTCTTGCTGTGGGGTTGTATTATTTTAACTTTATATATCAAATGCATTTTGTCTCCTTACTTGACAGGCTTCATGACTGTTTCTGTAGTTCTCACTTCAAATCAAACTTGTGCATAAAAAAATACATTCTTCTAGTGTTGGATAAATTCAATATAGTGAAAACAGACTAATCTTTTATATTATCCTATACCTGTAGTATAAGTAACAGAAGTCATTCTCTTCATTTTCAATATATGGTTCTCTTGAGCCTTTATTTTGGACAAAGCACACAACTTTCATAGTAGATGCTTATAGCACTTATCATAATTAACATTGCAAATTTTTTATAGGTTATTAAATTGGGGGGGGAGATGAGTACCTATTAATTAACATAAATTCTTGTTACTGTGTGATAGAACAACTTGAGGAAGGGCACAACTTAAAAAGTCATATTTTAAAAATTGGAATACTCACATATCAATATGAGTATTGGTTACAACCCACCAGAATCAATACCGCTAATAAATTCCCCATTAATTAAGTTCGTGGATAAAGGAAGAGAAACTTTTGAGATTTCTAGGAAAATTAACTGAAAACAAATATATTCTGCCTTAGAATATAAGAACATACTAATAACTATTTCCTGTGCTTACTACTAATCTGTCTCATATAAGAAAAACTGCAAAAAACTGACAAAACACAAACTGATTATGATGAGGCAGTAAATGACCAAGGAATGGTCCTGGTCTTAGTAAAAATAATTTAGCACTAAGAAATCCTAAAATACTCAAAGATAAAGTGTGCTGAGAAATATGAAGTCAAAATGCCAAAAATTTTACACCATTAAGTTAGCTTTCTCTATTAATTCAGGGAAATTCTTTTTCCTATTTTTATCCAACTATAAAACAAAGATTTTATTTACTAGCAAATATTCTCTACAAAAAAAGTTGAGTAAATGTTTTCAGATGAAAAAATTCCCATAAATTTCTTTCTTTTTTTTTTTTTTTTTTTGAGACAGAGCTTCAAGCTATCACCCTGGATAGAATGCTGTGGCATCACAGCTCACAGCAACCTCCAATTCCTGGGCTGGAGTGAGTCTCCTCTCTCCGCCTCCCAAGTAGCTGGGACTACAGGCGCCCGCCACAACACCTGCCTATTTGTTTTTTTTGGTTGCAGCTGTCATTGTTGTTTGGCGGGCCCAGGCTGGATTCGAACCCGCCAGCTCACGTGTACGTGGCTGGCACCTTAGCCCATTGAGCCACAGGTGCCAAGCCCCATAAATTTCTAATAATAAAAATTATCAAAAAAAGAATAATAGAATAGGAAAAAATGATCACTAAATATTAGAACTTACAGTAAGGAAGAGTTGGATGAGAAGTCATTCTTCGAACATTATTAATGGCTTTCTTAATCATCTGGTACAAAAGAAAAAGAAAAAGTATTTTATAATCATAATAAAAAGTAGGATTAAAAGTTTGAACTGTAAAAAGAAATTCAAGTAACATGTATTTATTTAGTTTTATGTGACTTCACAGTTATCATTTTGGGTGATAAAAATACTGAACATGGCAAGAGAAATTTAATAGTGAAGGTTTTAATATTGAAATGTGTATATATTTTCTGCATTACAGATTAGAATCTAAGAACAAATTCCCTTCAATTTAATCTTTTCTTTCTTGCCAATTCTTTTCTGATCCCATTACATTTATTGCAATAATTCTAAATAGTATAAGGTTAAAAAGACACAAGCATGTGAAAATAAAGGAGGTAAAAGATAGTTCAGAATTGTTTACTCATTTTTAAGCCATGCCTTAAATAATTTAACTAGTCTGTCCAATAAGAGCAACACAAATATTTCAAACTAAAGGGAAAATTTAATTTATAGCATGTATTTGCTATACAGAACTATAACTACAGTTATATGTTTTCCTAAGTTTGTATATGAGTCTCAGGTAAATTTTGTTGTTATCCTTTTGGATTTTAAATTGTTCAGTTAGCCTAAAGTTGTGAAGAAGGTTCCTCCCCATTAATGGGGAAGAAAGGAATGAGGTCAGACAACTGGTAAAGGACAGAAAAACCGAGAAAGGGAAAGATAAATATGGATGCAGCTTCTACAAAATAGTAATGCTGATCATAACAAGTATTCTTTTTGTTATTAGTATTTACTATTTGAAAAAAATGATAATATTAACAAATAAAAACATGCCAATATTACTTTTCTTTAGTAAACTTCATCTTAATTTAAAAAATGCATAAAGATTCCTATTTTTGCTTTTGTCTTTTTTTTCTGATTGATGTATCAAAAGAGAACTATGAGTAGAAAAATACACAAATACAGTTTGAAAAAATTTTCTGAACGTATATGTAGAACATTATAAGCTAAAGAAATCATTAACTGTTTTAGAAGATCCATATAAAAAGAATAATCTTGTTCTATTGGTATCTTTTACTTGAGGTTAAAATGAGGCAATCCCCACATGTATGTTCCCAAATTATAATAACTAAAAAGATGTCCTTCTAAGATTTAGATAGGAAGAAAATTCAATCCTAAGAGGAATACCAAAGGTAGATTTGTATATTCTAATGCCTTGGAGCATAAACACCTACTCTATGTTCAATACCACTCTAGTTAGGCATCATTAATCTACGAGGCAGGAAGTATTCAAGCGAGTTTATATTCCAGAGGGGTATTTAAAAAAACCCAACTATGGCACCACCTGTTGTTCAGTGGTTAGGGCACTGGCCACATATACCTAGGCTGGCAGGTTCAAATTCAGCCTGGGCCCGTCAAACAATAATGACAACTACAACCAAAAAATAGCCAGGCATTGTGGCGGGCACCCGTAGTCCCAGCTACTTGGGAGGCTTAGGCAGAGAATTGCTTAAGCCCAAGAGTTTGAGGTTGCTGTGAGCTGTGACGTCACAGCACTCTAGGGTGACAACTCCAGACTCTGTCTCAAAAAAAAAAAAAAAAAAGATAATTTCAGTAACAGGTATGTCCTACAAAGATGGTAAAATGAGATAAAATGAGATGGTAAAATGAGGATGTAAGGTGAGTAGGGGCAAATACCTTCATTAGGAAAGTCAGGGAAATCTCTGGGAATCTGAGTTGAGATGAGAATCATAAAACAGAGTGAAAGAGCATTTTCAGGAAAGGGCAAGACAAAATCTCTAATATGGTAATGAGTTTGATATGTTCGAGAGACAGAAAAAAGGATCAGATGGAGAATGAATTTTCATTTCATTTGAATAAATATGGGACTGCTTTTCAAATTCAATTTAACCCTTAAAATACTGCCATCTAGGGTGGCGCCTGTGGCTCAGTGGATAGGGCACTGGCTGCAGATGCTGAGCGTGTGGGTTCAAATCCAGCCCTGGCCAAACTGCAACAACAACAAAAAAATAGCTGGGTGTTGTGGTGGGCGCCTATTGTCCCAGCTACTAGGAGGGCTGAGGCAAGAGAATCGCCTACGCCCAGGAGCTGTGTGACACCACAGCACTCTACCGAGGGCGATAAAGTAAGACTCTGTCTCTTAAAAAAAAAAAAAAAAAATTACTGCCACCTAAAATTATTAAACTCAGGGGAAGAGAAGGCTTTACAATAAGCTCTCCCACAAATTCAATACAGTGACCTGAGTTGAGTCACTTGACCTTTCTGGATCTCAAGCTTTACCTGAAGAATGATAAAGTAGGAGTAAATAATAGCGACAAGAGTTATTTCAAAAGAATTATAAGGTTTATCAGCTTATAGAGGAATCACATTAAGTAAAAAAAAGAAGGTGTTCTTAAAGATGATTGAGCCAGGCATGGTAGCTCATGCTTGTAATCCTAGCACGCTGCGAGACTAAGGCGGGTGGACTGCTTAAGCACAGGAGTTTGAGACCAGCCTTATCCAGAGATCCCCATCTCTAAAAAATAGCTGAGAGTTGTGGTGGGTGCCTCTAAGACAAGACAATCATTTAATCCCAAGAGTTTGAGGTTGCTGTGAGCTATAGTGCCATAGCACTCTACCGAGGGCGATGAAGTTTAACTCTTGTCTCAAAAATAAATAAATAAATATGATTGAGCCTTTACTTGAATAATTATTCATACTAATTTACAAAAAATTATTATTTTTTTTTTTTTTGGACAAAGAATGCCACAGGACTTATGAAATTTTTACAAACCTTACACCTAGAAAGCCATTGAAAGAATTAATGGTGCTGGGCTTCTTTGATTCTATGTATAAATTTCTACAAGTATCAACAAAGAAAACTCTTGGAAATATAAATCATGGATTACATCTTAGGTAATTAGGGCTCAAATAACTCCTCCATCACTATAGAAAAATTTTGTTTTAGTTCATCTGCATGATATATTTTGCTTACTTTAAAAAAAAATTTATAGTTTTGTTAAAGAAAGAATAATATATTTGTCTGAGCATTAAAAAATAAGTCATACTTCCCATGGACACAGTTGCTAATTGATCCCCAATGTAAGACACTGTCTAGACCAAAGGTTAGCAAATCTTCTTTTTAAAGAACTGGAGAGTGAAACTCTTGGGCTTTATGGGCATGTGGTGCCGGCTGCACATTCTCAATTCTACTACTAAAACACGAAGGCAGCCACAAATAAAGTATGAACAAATGACCATGGTTGTGCTCTACAAAACTCTATTTATAGACCCTGAAATTGGATTTATTATAATTTTAAAGTGCCTAAAAATACTATAATTTTTGTTTCAACCCCTAAAAACTATAAACACTATTCTTAGCGTGTTGACTATATAAAAACAGGCCATGGGCAGAATTGGACCTATTGGTCACAGCTTACTGAGGCCTGATCTAAACTATTATGTTTCAAGTAATAATTAAAACACTGTTATTTAGTTTTTATACATTTTTTAACATATATTTTTAAAGCAATTTTTATTACTCTTTCAAATGAAAGTATACCATTTTTCATTATCAAAATTTACAAGAATGATATAAATCAACCTTTATCTTAATGTTTGTATCTGGAAATAGAACAGTGATACACAAGCTTAACTATCTCTACATACCACAGATGCTCCTCTGCCGGTCTGTGTACTTCCGAGCCATGGCATGTTGATTGGAGTCCCGGGATTACTATGTGTATATGGGGTTGTACCTTGTACGGCTGTTAAGTCATCACGTGCATGTATAACCAGGAAATCCTCTGATCTACAAAGGAATGTCAAACAAATGAAAATAACTCATCAGTTTTTCTTTCTTACAGTTGGAAGCTCTACATTTATTTTAAAAATTAATTTTCTTCAGGTTTTACTCCTAACTCTCAGACAATGCTTCATACTTGAACAATTTCCACTCCCTTCATTTACTTTCTTTAACTCTTGGTTCCCTCTAAAGCCTGCATCCCCTTGCTTACTTTTAGCATATCAGCTTCCACTCTACTTATAATTTAGGAAGAGTCCTTTAAAAAATCTTTGCAAAGTTATAGTCCAGTGGATGTAACCACTTGTATTGCCATGTTACTAAATAAAAACAAAATATAAAGGGTACCCTTTTGTTTCCATTTCTATATCATCATCTACCCAAGTATAGATCTGTGTAGCCAGAATTCCAGAAACATCTAGTTCTTGAACGTCATGGCTGGAAGCAACTGCTATGCAGTTTCTATTTGCCTGAAAAATAAATCATACAGTAACTTCAAAATGAATCAAAAACAGGTACATTAGCTACTCCTGAAAAGAAAAATGACAAAATAACCTCTAGACATAACTCAAATACAGAATATATAGCATTCTTATAAATTTCTTTAAATTACATTTATCAATTAAATATTTAGTGAAGTAATCATAAGCTTAGAGATATGTTTATGTTCTAAGAAAAGTATATTGGACAGAAAGCCAACTATAAATGGCAATACATGTACCACTTTATTACTTCTCCCAACACTCTCTCTCTAGTTTTCTAGAATACTATGATCTCCGTAAGGTCTGTACAATTTAGAAATGTGGATGAAGGTGCTAAAGAAGACAAGAGCCCTAAAGGTAGAAAAAGTACATGTGGAGGGGGATTAAGAAACTCCAAAGGAAAGGTATAATTGTTAATTATTCAAATAAAATAGTGTTACTTTCTCCTACAGCAGCGGTTCTCAACCTGTGGATCACGACCCACAGGAACTGTATTAAAGGGCCGTGGCATTAGGAAGGTTGAGAACCACTGTCCTTAAGTCTTTCAATCTTTGTCAAGGAAAATGGAAGTGGGAAAGGGTCAAAGAGAAAAGGTATAGGGGCAGAAAAATAGTGAAAGAATTATGCAAGAAGAAATCATGAATGAAAAGTTGGTAAGATTAAATGACATGAATATTTGTCCATAAATTAAAAATGCACATCTCTAAAACAGAAAACAGGAAAGAACAGCAAAGAGAAAATATGATTAATATTACCAATATGTGAAATTTTAATATAGACTAATAAGAAAAAGCTGAAATACCAGAGATAAAAGGACAAATATATAACTAGACTGTTGAGAGACAATTCCCCACGTCTCTGCAGTCACTGATTGCCCTTAGTTCTACTAGTCTCTCTCCTCAGAGAAAAGGGCAGGTGCGCTTACTGTTCATTAGAGGAGATCAGGTCCCCTTAACTCAGTGATCTTCTTCTACGATGCACCTGCTGAGTGTGCAGGTATCATGAGGCCTTCTTCCTAGCACTCTGCAGGTAGTGCAGTTCAGAGAACCGGTGTGAGATGCTGATTTTCCAGCTCCTGCTCTTACTGTTAGAAATGAAGTATCCTTCGTTTCTGATCAAGGAGTCTTGTGTTTTCTAACTCCATCATTAAACTGTAAAAACTAACTGGTTACACTGAATTCAAGGTAAAATCTCATACCCTTCAGAGTTCTTGACACTGACGGTTCTCAACTAAACAAATGTGAAAGGTACAATCTTTTTGAGACAGAGTCTCACTTTATCGCCCACGGTAGAGTACTGTGGCATCACAGCTCACAGCAACCTCCAACTCCTGAGCTGAGGCGATTCTCTTGCCTCAACAGCCCAAGCAGCTGGGACTACAGGTGCCCGCCAAAACGCCCAGCTATTTTTTTGTTGCAGTTTGGCCGGGGCCGGGTTTGAACCCGCCACCCTCAGTATATGGGGCTGGCACCCTACTCACTGAGCCAGAGGCGCCGCCCAAAAAGTATAATCTTAATGGCATTTTCAATAAATGCAATTTACAGGCTGAGCAACAGTGAGACTCTGTCTCTACAGAAAAATTTAAAACTTAGATGGGCAAAAAATTAAAACTTAGCTGTAGTTCCAGCTACTCAGTAGACTGACGCAAGAGAAACACTTGAGCCCAGAATTTGAGATTGTTGTGAACTATGATGATGCCACTGCTCTCTCACCTACACAACAGAAAGAGACTTCTTCTTTTTTTAAAAAAGCAGTTTAAAACAAAAGGTATTATTTCTCAGTTACAAATTTATCAAGGATATAAAAAAATATCAAGTCTAGGGAAATAAACATTGAGCAGGCAAACTCATACACAGTGATCTGAAGATATTATAATGTGGATAACTGTTCATTACTGGTTAGTTTTATACATATCCCCAAAAGAAAAAAAAATTTTTTTTTATAGCAAAGAATATTTAAAATCATATTTTCTTCAGAAGAAAACAGGTAATATAGGGTATGGACAATAACTTTGTATTTCACATGCTAGATACCATATATATATATAGCCACAACTGGCTAAGGGGCTAATTCCATGTTTGCCTGCCTCAAACAGAACTAGTCATTATTCAAGAACGTGCATGAGGGAAATGAAGTGAAGGATACAGGGAAATATGAGAAAAGAATAAAAAGGGAACGACCTAGAAGAAATCAAAGAGAAGACAGATATAGCACAGGAAGATGGAGAACCAAGTGGTTAAAGGATCACTGAAGAGGAATTTCTTTGTATGAAGGATATCACATTTCCTTGTATATCACAGAATATACAACCACATAACATTTTAAAATTATTTAAAATTACAAGCATGTGAACATCATATATATGTATTTCAATTAAGTATACTTTAGGAATACATGAAAAAAGACATATAACAGAAAGTTAACAGAAAGAAAAGGGAATAAACGAGTAACTAGAAGTCAGTAGAACCTATACAGTAAGGCAAGTAGGGGAGGCAGAGGGGAAAATAACTGAAACAAACTTCAACCTTGAACTACTGTACCTAAGGTCACCCCTTCTATGAGGAGCTTACAGAAATCTCTAAGGTGGATGTTAAGTAGAAGTCTAAGAAATACAAAGAAACTACACTAGTTGGGCAGTTATTGGAGATTTAAGTCAAAGAGGGAGAATTTTTGAGTAACATATAAGCTTAAATTTATCACATATTAGGAATCAGATTCAACATATTCATAAGGAATATAAGAAACCTTTACTGTGAGTTAACTGCTATAATTCCAAAGCTATTGCATATGTAAGGTAACAAGCATGTCTGAGCAGTAACAAAGCATTATAAATTTATCAGCTACAGATCCAAAGTCACACTGTCAAATAAAATAATCCTTTTAAAAAATAAAAAACCTTATTTGTATTACAATTTAAATAGTTGGAAGTAGCTTTGGGAAAGAGAAATACTGATATGAATAAACTGATAAAACAGAATATATTCTTCAACTATGAATAGTTAATTATCAAATAAAAAATGTCTATTTACTTACTTTATTAACAGCAAAGGCAGTAATGATATCAGATTCTTTATGAATAATTCTTGCTTTACCTCCAGGATATCCCAAATCTGCTTCTATCTAAATGGAAGAAAATAAAATATAAAAAAAATTGGTTTTAGTAATAAAACAAATAATATATGCCAATCTATCAATTAGTATTTGCATTACTTATATTAAGAAACGTTTTAGATATTTTTTTTTTTTTTTTTTTTTTTTGAGACAGAGCCTCAAGCTGTCACCCTGGAGAGAGTGCTGTGGCATCACAGCTCACAGCAACCTCCAATTCCTGGGCTCAAGCGAGTCTCCTGCCTCCGCCTCCCAAGTAGTTGGGACTACAGGCACCCGCCACAACGCCCAGCCATTTTTTGGTTGCAGCCACCATTGTTGTTTGGTGGGCCCGGGCTGGATTCGAACCTGCCAGCTCAGCTATACATGGCTGGCGCCTTAGCCCGCTGAGCCACAGGCACTGAGCCACGTTTTAGATATTTCAATTCCAAAGGTATATCCTAATTATTTCTAAAGCAAAATGTATTTAACAAGGAAAACTTAAAATTTTTTCAAACTTGCTTTTTCACATATAAAAAGACAGTTGAGGGCGGTGCCTGTGGCTCAGTCAGTAAGGCGCCGGCCCCATATACTGAGGGTGGCGGGTTCAAACCTGGCCCTGGCCAAAACTGCAAAAAAAAAAAAAAAGGCAGTTGAGACAATATATAACTTCATTAACTGCCTATCCTACCCTACCTCTCTAATTACATTAACTTTAAATGATTAAGATACTCTAATCATTAAAGTAAGATTTACCAAGCAAGTTTCTTAGTATTATAATATTTATAATACCCTATAAATATTAAAAGGTCAGATAGTCAAAGTTTTAGATTTTGCAGACCACAAAAGGCCACCGTTGCTTAGTCTTCTTTTCCAAACCTTTTTAAAAATGTCAAAACCATTTTTAGCTATATCAGATGATATAGCCATTTTTGTATATCAGGTGATATACAAAAACAGATGAGATGTGACCAGTTTGCTGTAGTTTACTGATTTTATTCTAAAATAACTTTCAATTTATTCAAGAGAAACCTGAACCCTAAAAGGCATACTAACTAAAGTCAGTAATCATTTTAGTAGCTGAATAAACAATTCCATGTACTTTAGATGAAGGACATAGATTTGAACTGTTGCTTACTCCAGAGAAGGCATATATATCCTCGAACTTAGAAGGGAATAAAATACAAAATCAACATTTACTTAAATAAAGAGAAATTGAAAAGAGGAGCCAGTTATTAAGAATTGGAGATGTTGCTTAATGTACAATATTTCATCCTTTCTAATCCCTGACCTTTTAAAATGAATTAATTTTAGAGAGCACTGTGATATGCAGAAATTATTCATTTTAAATTAGCATATAATAAATTTATTTCCTACAAAACTAGATACAAATATTATCTGCCAATTGACCATAGACCTGACCAGAGTTAGCAGTTTTTTAAAATGGCAACTAAGTTAACTATTCAATTGCAGAGTTGAGAAACTTATAAGATAATCCAAATAAAATACTCCTAAGCAAAAAAATATCAGTCACTGTATATAAAGTGACTGTCAAATACATTCTAATCTAAAATTTAATTTCCTTACAAACATAAAAGAA
This sequence comes from Perodicticus potto, assembly GCA_963574655.1. Classification (NCBI taxonomy): domain Eukaryota; kingdom Metazoa; phylum Chordata; class Mammalia; order Primates; family Lorisidae; genus Perodicticus; species Perodicticus potto. The sequence goes on along the minus strand of CAUYRH010166952.1, from coordinate 12,868 downwards.
TTTCCATGTTTATTGAACATTTTGGCTGACCTGAGGGTCAACTCACCTTTCAAGGTAGAGTCTTAGCTCTGGCTACTATGACAGACTATCCAGTAAGAATGACAAGTCAAATTCTATGACTTTATGATGAAATTCCAACTTACCCACCAATCTCCTTGTATCTAAAGTACACTAAGCATCTATTACTAGGTTTTGGGTTGAAGGCAGAAACAGATGATAGTTCCTGCTATTTGCTGGTAATGGCTGGATAGGGAAAACATACCTGTTCACTTGGGGAAATTTTTTTTTTTTGAGACAGAGCCTCAAGCTGTCACCCTGGGTAGAGTGCTGTGGCATCACAGCTCACAGCAACCTCCAACTCCAGGGCTTAAGTGATTCTCTTGCCTCAGTCTCCCAAGCAGCTGGGACTACAGGCGCCTGCCACAATGCCCAGCTATCTTTGGGTTGTCATTGTTGTTTGGCAGGCCCTGGCTGAATTCGAACCTGCCACCTCTGGTGTATGTGGCTGGCGCCCTAGCCACTTGAGCTACAGGCACCGAGCCACATGGGGAACTTTTGAAACTTTACATGTATGGGAAGAAAGCTATAGGCATGAACTGCAGAAAAGCGTCCTCAATGTGAGGATACGCAGTAATCTGCACTTACTAAAACATTGTTTCTCAACAGTGTGGTGTCAAGATAATCTGCTTGAGAGTCAACTGAGGTCATCTTTTATATATGAAAACTTTGAATCCTATGTTAGACACACAATCAGAATCCCACATGGAATGGGGCAAAAAAATAGTGGTTAGTATCTTAAGAGTCTTAGGTGCATTAAATCTGAGAATGAGTCTAAGTGGTAAAAGTTAAGACTGGAAAAGGGAGGGTTCGGCTTAGTAGGACTTCAAAAGCTATAACAGAGTTCAGATAGTATGGCAAGGCTGAGAAGTCATTGGTAGATTTTGAAAATTTAGCCTGTTGTAAGGTAAAACATAAAGGGTATGAGAATGACCACCAGGCAACCAGTTAAAAAACTAGAGTAGCTTAAGTGAGAGATCATGGTGGAATGGACTTGGGCAAGAGGAATGGTGATGGTGGTAACTGGGTATAATTGGGATAAATTTTGCTAATGGACTGTATTGTAGTGTTGAGTGAAAGAAAGAAAAGATGACTCCTAGTTTTCAGGTCTGATAAATAGGAGAGTAAAAGTACCATTTATTGAGATTGACAGAAGTGAAGAAAAGAGTGGGTTTCAGCTGGAAGCAGAGGATGTCTGGAGTTCAAGTAATGAGGTGGGGCTAAAGAGATTTGAGAGTTATCAGCATAAAGATGATACTTAAACCATAAGATAATACAAAAAGAAAGCGAAGACAAGGCTGGGCACAGTGGCTCACACCAGTAATCCCAGCACTCTGGGATGCCAAGGCAGGCATATTGCCTAAGCTCATGAGTTCTAAGCCTGAGCTACAGAGAGACTCCAATACTAAAAAAATAGCCAGGTGTTATGGAGGGAGCCTGTAGTCCCAGCTACTAGGAGACTGAGGCCAGAGAATCACTTGAGCTCGAGAGTTTGAGGTTGCGGAGAGCTACGGATGCCACCGCACTCTATTGGGACAACAAAGTGAGACTCTGTCTCAAAAACAAACAAACAAACAAAAAAGAAAGTAAAGACAGGAAAGTGAACAGGTTAGAAAACTGAGTTTTGGGATATCAAATATTTCAAGGATGGAGAAAAGATAGGACAGTTTAGTAACTGTTTGTCAATTATTTAACATTAAGAAAATAGAGTTTTATATTATGGGAACTAAGTGAGGCATGAATTTTAGGAAAATGTCAGGGGTCAACAGTATCAAAGGATACTGAAAAGCTGAATCAGAAGAGGACACAGAATTAACTACTAAATTTAACATACTGATATCAATGGTGACTATGACTTAGAAAATATGAATGAAGTGGGCCAGAGATAATACCTAACTAAATGAGAGAATGTGACATCTGGTGAATTATTAAGAAGGAATGAGAGTGGGGATAAGAAGTGAAGCAAAGTCCTTGGGTAGGTAACAGCAACAGGATCAGTCATGAATAAAAGATTTAGCTTCAGATAGAAGAGTGATAATTTATAAACTATTGGAAGAGGCAGAACAAAAATATGTGCATATAGAGAAGTCAGGCTAAAACCCTGACTGCATTTGATAACAAAATATGATAGGTGGGGAGTGGGAATGGAAAAGAAACAATTATCAAGTAAAATGAAATCTACAGAATAAAAGGCATTCCTGGAAGGAAATGGGAAGCAATCAATTAAATATAAAATGACATCAATATCTCAAATATCAGGAAGGAAGAAATAATGTTTTCAAAACTGTAGCAGAGGAGTGAGAGGCAGCACCACCACAGATTCTGCACATATTAAATGGATAAGGGAATGTTATGAATAATTTTATGCCAACAAATGTGACAAAAGAAATGAAATATACTCATTTTTTGAAAGGCATAAACTATCAAAAACTCACTCAAGAAAAAATAACTTGTACTCCCTGTATCTGCTAAAGAAAATAAATTTGTAGTTAAAAAAGTCCAGAATTCTGCAAATGCTTAAGAAATAATACTAATTCTTCACAAAGTGTTTCCAAAACTGGAAGAGAACAGAATATTTGCCAATTCATTCTAAAACACACCAGTGTTAATCTAATACCCAAACAAAACAAAAATATTATAAGAAAACTACAAACTAATATCCTTCATGAACATCAATATGAAAAAAAATTCTTTAATTTTAACAAATCAAATTTAACAATTTACAAAAAAGATAATACATCATGACCAAGTGGGGCATAGGGTAGGAATGCAAGGATGGTTTAACATTAAAGAAATCTATTGGCTCGGTGCCTGTGTCTCAACAGGCTAAGGCGCCAGCCACATACACCTGAGTTGGCGGGTTCGAATTCAGCCTGGGCCCGCCAAACAACAATGATGGCTGCAACCAAAAAATGGCCAGGCATGTGGCAGGCGCCTGTAGTCCCAGCTACTTGGGAGGTGGAGGCAAGAGACTCACTTGAGCCCAGGAATTAGAGGTCACTGTGAGCTGTGATGCCATGGTACTCTACCCAGGGCGACAGCTTGAGGCTCTGTCTCAAAAAAAAAAAAAGAAATCTATTAACCTATCAGACTAAAAAAGAAAAACCATATAATCATCTCAGTAGTAGTACACACACACAAAAAAATCATTTGACAAAATCCACCCCCCCCCCAAAAAAAATCCACTACCCATTGTTTACTAAAAACCCTTGGCCACAAGAAATTCCCTCAAGCTTATAAAGGATACCTGCAACAAACCTTCAGGTAACATCATACTTAATGATGAAAAACCAAATGCTTTTTCCTAAGAACAAAAGTAAGATAAATCCTGTCTATTTTCACCACTTTTACTCAAAATAAGACTGGGGAAAGGTGGGGCAAGATGACAGACAGAAACACTGGTTGCCAAACTGTCTCAGTGAGAAGGAAAAATTTTAGATGAAAATAAACATAGTTCAGATGCAATTCTGAGGAGAAAGTGACAGAACCTATGAGAGATTACACAAGAAGTTGCAGGGCAGAATAAGAAGGAACAAGATTTTGGCAGAGATCAACCCCTCAGAAACCTGGAGACCCACAGAAAGGGTAGATGAGGGTTTTGTTTCTCCTCCCCTCATACCTCTTGCAGGCTCACAAACTGTTGGAGAGCTTCTCTACCTTGCAAGTCCCAAAGCTGCCACCACCAGTGAAATGGGGGCTTCTTAAGAACAAAGCACTGAGGTGTAGTCCCTTGGGGTCACCCCCTACCACAGACCTGAACTAAGGCAGTGTGTGCACATTGCTTCTCCACCCATTGCATGCATTTCTACTCCCCAGGGAGCTTTAGTCCTTCAGAATCCATGCTACTGGCCTCCACACAAACATTTCCCAACTCCTGCCCAGACTGCTCTGCCCACAGAGGACTGGTGGTTGGAGGATACTGTGTGATTCCAGAGCTTGGACATTCCAGGTGGGCTACAGCTGGAGAGAAGGACAAAGGGGACCAGGGAACCAGTTCTCGCCCGTTCAGACTCTTACCCTTCTCCTCCCCTCCCCTGCCCACTGCTGCTGAGTGGCAGTTTCCAGGTGTCCCAAGGGACAGTTTAGCTGGGGTGGCAGCTTCCCCTGTTGGTGCATCCACTACACTAAGGCTTCTGCAGAGAGTGGGGCTCACATTCATCCTCTTAAAGACCTGCCACAAACAACAGGTACTCAGACTGTGAGCCCCTGCCTGCCAGCCCTCTGCAATGCTGCTTGGCTGGCTGCTCCAGCAAAGCAGATACCCTGAGTGGAGGGACAACGAGTCTGCTTCAGCATTCCATAGGCAACCTGAGACCAGCAGGCGTCTGTCTGACACAGTTAGGAACTGCACTTGGGGGATCAGAGGACAGGGCTGCAACCTGGATCTTGTGCCCACAGGACTTGATTGTGTTGCTCAGGGGCAAAGAGGGGAGATTTATGAACTGAGGCTTGGGAGGCAAGGGAGCCCAAGTAGGCGGAACTAAAAAAAAAGTACAGGGAGGATGGGTGGAGGGAGGGTAATTGGTGTGACCACACCTATGGTGCATTTTACAAGGGTACATGTTAAATCTGCTAAGTGCAGAATATAAATGTCAACACAATAACTAAGAAAATGAGGTGTAAGCTATGTTAACCAGTTTGATGGAAGTATTTCAAATTGTATATAAAACCAGCACATTGTACAACATAATTGCATTAATGTTCACCACTATGATTTAATAAAAAAGAAAATTAAAATTAAGAAAAAAAAAAAAGTGCAGCGTGGATCCAAACAACAGAGCATTTGTGGAGTATCCCTCCCCGAACAGGAAGGGATACTGGGTGTCTAGTATCCCAGCCATGCTTTTGGTCCTGGGTAGAATCCTTGGCAAGGAAGCCCCAGCCTGCGGCACCTTGCTGGTGAACTCAGATAGTCTGTGCTGCTGTCTGTGACCAGACAACAGAAGGAGATATGCAGTGTTTAAGGGAAGAGGGAGAAAGGTGAAACCTGCCCCTGCTTTAGGGACTATGAATCCCAAATGGACCCTCCCCAACAAGCAAACTTTCTACTTTTGTGGGGACTCTTCAGCCCTTCCGGTGGCTTTCCCCAGTGGCCTGGAAGCTGACCTGAGGACCTTTCAGCCCTTCCTGAAACAGCTCTTGTGCCCACCTTTGTGGAGCCTTGAACATAGATCATCAGACCTGGCCACAACTAGCCTCACTCCTCCACCCACCTCTGCTATGGGGGAGAATAAGGAGCCCTAGAGAGCTCCAGAGCTCTGCTTACCACCTGGGACAGTCAAGTGCTTTTCCTATAAACACGTCCCAGAAAACACCACTGCAGTAAGTGCTTCCTTGGAAGCACCACCTCCTGGAAGGGAGGACAAACTCGTAAAGCCCATTAGAGTATTTGCTGATTCAATCAGACAGGGTATGGCTGGGTCTTATTTACATGTACCACCTTCTGACTTAGAGATTAAACTTGGCATCCCACTGCAATTAATTCACACTATTAAGAAGACCACAGGATTGGAGAAAGATAAAGGATTTCATAGGCCTCCATGTTCCCTTGTCAACACAAAACAGGGAATCTGCCCAAGGACTCAGTATACCGCCACTACTGCCTACAAATAACTAGTGATTGAGGAAAACACCATATCAAGGGTATCAATAACCAAGGTATCCATCCAGAACTCAGACCCACATCGAAGTATCCACAAACAAAGCCAAAGGTCTTTACTCAACATATACTACAAACACACCCTTCAAAGAATGAGGTGGGACTATTCAGGAGGCTGAGGTAAGAGAATCACCTAAGCCCAGGAGTTGGAGGTTGCTGTGAGCTGTGTGACGCCACAGCACTCTACCAAGGGCGATAAAGTGAGACTCTGTCTCTACAAAAAAAAAAAAAGAACAAAAGAATGAGGTGGGAAAAGCCCCATTTAAACAAAAGATACTTCAGATGAGAAGGAATCAGCACAAGCACTTCAGAAGTATGAAAAATGTGAATGAAAAGGCCCTCTGAAAGGAGCATACCAGCTCTCTAGCAATGGATCTAAACCAAAATGAAAACGCTGAAATGATAGATAATGAATTCCAAATGTGGACTGTGAGAAAACCCAATGAAATCCAAGAGAAAATGAAAAATCAACTCAAGAAACCAGAAACAATTCAGAAAGTGTGTGAAAAATTTACTGAAGAGATAGATATATTTCCAAAAGGGAGAAAATGAAAAAGTTCATTTAAGGAAATACAAAACACAGTGAAAAGTTTCAAAATAGATTAAACCATGCAGGAGAAAGAATTTCAGAGCCTGAAGACAACTCTTTTGAATTAACTCAGTTAAAAATAAAGAAAAAAGAATCAAGAGGAAAGAACAAAGTCTACGAGGAATATGGGATTATGTAAAATGGCCAAATTTAAGAATCACAGACACCCTTCAGGGCCTAGAAGCACCAAGGCCTAGAAAACCTATATGAGGAGATAACTGGGAAAACTTCCTTGGTCTTGCTAGAGATTTAGACATCCATATATAAGAAAACCTGAGAGATTTGTTGCAAAAAGGTTATCACCAAGACATACATTCATCTAATTGGCCAAAGTCAACAAGAAAGAGAAACTATAAGCCATGAGGTGAAAATCAAGTAACTCACAACAAAAAATCCATTAGACCAAAAGCAGATTTCTCAAGAGAAGTCTTACAAGTCATAAAGGAATGGGTTCCTATTTTTAGTTTCCTTAAACAGAACACTTTCCAGCAAAGAATTTTATATCCTGCAAAACTAAGTTACATAAATTAAGAGAAATAAAGTCTTTCCCAGGCAAGCCATCACTAAGAAAATCGGTCACCAGCAGACCTAACCTACAGGAAATAAGAATACCCAAAAGTTATAGCTCACAGGTTCCCCGCTCATAAATCGGTAGAATCAACATTACTAAAATGTCCGCACTATCCAAGGTGATTTGCAGATTCAACACAATACCCATTAAAATACATCATATCTCACAGATCTAGAAAAAATAATCCTAAGCTTTGTTTGGAACCAAAAAAAGAGTGTATAGTCAAAGCCATCTCCCCAGCATCATATCTCACAGATCTAGAAAAAATAAGCCTAAGGTTTGTTTGGAACCAAAAAAAGAGTCTGTATAGTCAAAGCCATCTTAAGCAAAAAGAACAAATCTGGAGGCATTGTACTAACTGACTTCAAATTATACTACAAGGCTATACTAACAAAATCAGCATGATACTGGTATAAAAGTAGAGGCAGAGAACAATGGAACAGAACAGAGAACCTTGAAATAAAACCATCTACCTACAACCAACCAATCTTCAACTAAGCAAAAAATAACATACACTAGAGAAAGGAAGCCCTATTCAATAAATGGTGCTGGGAAAACAAGAGAGTCACATATGAAAGATGAAACAGGACACGTATCTCTTGTCATATATAAAAATTAATTCAAGATAGATAAAATATTTAAATGTAAAGCATGAAACTATAAAACTTCCAAAATAAAATCTTGAAAAAACCCTTTAGCCATTGGCCTAGGCAAGGAATTTAAGACTAAGACCCCAAAGATAAATAAAGCAACGACAAAAATAAATAAAGGAATAAATGTGAGTTAATTTAAAAAGTTTCTGTGCAAAGGAAATAATCAACAGAGTAAAAGATAATGTACAGAATTAAAGAAAACATTTGCAAACTATAGATCTGACCAAAAGACTAATAATATCTATAATCTACAAACATCTAAAATCTGTAAGAAAAAAATCCTATTTCATTAAAAGACAAATGGCCAAAGAACATATGGAAAAAATGGTCAATATCACTAATTATTAGGGAACTGCAAATTAAAACTATAATAAGACACCATTTTACTCTTGTCAGAATGGCCATTATAAAGTCAAAAACAAGAGATGCTGGCATGGATGCAGAGAAAAGGAATGCTTACCCACTGTTGGTGGGACTACAAATTAATATAAACTCTATGGAAAACCGTATGGAGATTCCTCAAAGAAATAAATATAGACCAACCATTCAATCTAGGAATCTTACTAATGAGTACCTAAACATACTGTCAAAAAGCCACTGACCTGCACTTGAAAGTTTATCACAGTACAATTCACATTGCAAAGATGTGGAATCAACTAAGTGCCCATCAATTCATGAGTGGAAAAAAAAAGTACAATAGTGGTATATACTACGGACTACTGCTCAGCTATAAAAAGGAATGAAATGATATTGTCTGCAATATTATTGTTTCCAACATATTACTGGATGGAACCGGAGACCATTATTCTAAGTGAATATTTCAGAAATGGAAAAACCAAATATCACATGTTCTCACTAATTAAGTGGAGCTACCAGATAGGTACACACAGGCACAAAATAATAAAAAGGCTGTAAGAAACTAAGAGGAGGAGAGGGTAGGATAAAAACTTACCTATTGGGTACAAAGAACACTATTCTAATACCAAAAGCCCTGACTTTACAAGCTATCCATGTAACAAAAACACTTGTACCTACTTAAATAATACTTGGAAATAAATAGAACCAAACACACACACACAAAAAAACATAGGACAGAATGACAGGCAAAAAAAATAAAGAAATCTATTGTGATAAAGAAGGATAAATTTAAAGGAATTATACTACTTCACTCTAGTACTTATTATAAAGTTACAGTAATCAGGACAGCAAGCAATAAGCCTAAAGACAGCAGGATCAACAGGACGAAATATAGATTCCACAAACAGATGCTCACATCTCTGTCAACTGACTTTTGAAAAGGGGGAAAAGGCAGTTTACTGGCATAAGCATTAATCTTTTCTGCTATAGAATAGTGCTAAGACAGTTGATATAAAGATGCAAAAAACCAAAAAAGGAACTGAGATCCATACTTAACACCATATAAAAAATTAACTTGAAATGGATTATTGACCCAAACTTAACATTAAAACTATAAAGCATCTAGAATAAAACAGAAGAAAATCTTTGTACTTTTAGGCTAAGCAAAGACTTCTTAAACACTATGCCAAAAAGAAAATGCATAAATAGAACAAACTGATACATTAGACCTCATCAACATTAGGAACCTCTGCACCTCAAAAGGCATTGTAAAGTGCATGAAAAGACAAGCCACAGCCTATGATAAAATACTTACAAATTACAAATCTGATTGTCAAGTCTCTTGAGTTCACCCTGCCAGCCTGGTGCTTGTGTCAGGTCAGCCTCGGGAGTGTGTGTGGCTTGTGGCTCCAGCCACAGGGGTCAGCAGCCTGTAACTGTTGGGTGTGTGAGCTCGCCCTGCTCTGCTGAGGCCTGAGGACCTGGTGCCAGCGGTGGTCTAGGAAGCGTGTGCTTCCCACACCACTGCCATAGGGAGCTGTCGGGGCAGTGGCAGGGAGCTGTTGGCCCAAAGCTGGCGGATTTGCAGCCTGGGGGTGGGGGTGTGTCCCGTGGTTCTGAGCCTAAGCCCTGCCTATGGTGCGGGGAGGAGCAGCAGGAGCTCAAGGAATCTTTGGAGGAGGCAAGATAGGAGGACGAGAAGGTAGTGGGAAAGGTGCGGGAGGAATGATCTGTACAGGGAGGGGTGACAACGAGGGGAGAGAACAGTCTGAAGATAGAGTATTTCAGTCCATCTGCCTTTTTTTTTTTTTTTTTTTTTTAAAAAAAATAATTTAAGTTCTTTTAAGATATTCAAATTAAAGGTCCCATTTCCTAATTTGTGCTGAGGTTGAAGGAGACACCCTTGGGGTATCTCTGTTGAGGGGGATGAAAGGGCTAGCTCTCATGTCTTAGATGTCTTTACCTTACCTGGGTGAAAAAAGGCATCCTTTGTTTCCCAAAACTCAGGATTAAAAAATGAAGAAAGACTGAGAAAGGTCAGGTGTCCTTATTTTTTCCGAGAACTTAAGGTCCCCTTTAAAAGCTTAGAAAAGGGCAGCACCTGTGACTCAGTGAGTAGGGCGCTGGCCCCATATACCCAGGGTGGCGGGTTCAAACCCAGCCCCGGCCAAACTGCAACAAAAGATAGCTGGGCATTGTGGCAGGCGCCTGTAGTCCCAGCTACTTGGGAGGCTGAGGCAAGAGAATCACCTAAGCCCAGGAGTTGGAGGTTGCTGTGAGCTGTGATGCCACAGCACTCTACCGAGGGTGATTAAGTGAGACTCTGTCTCTAAAAAAAAGAAAGAAAAAGGTCTAGCGTTGGGCTTGAAAAAAAAAAAAAAATGAAACAATTTCAGGTCCTGGACCCCAGAAGGGAGCACGGCCTAGGCCCAAACCCTCTAGGTAGGCAGGAACAAAGGAACCCAACCAAAAAAGAAGAAACAAAGGGGAAGTGAGGAAAGAGGCAGGGAGCCAAATGGAGTTGGCTTGAAGCCATCTGGAGGCCTTACTCACATTTAAAAGGCAGTTAGGACAAACTCTTCTAGGACTCTCCAACAGTCTGGCTTGCAGAGTGGGGTCTGGGCACAATTAAAGTAGGTTCTGAGAAAACTGGAGTGACTAGGGAGGCCTGCAGCCAGGTTTCAGCACCATATAAAAGGTGTAAATGGTGGCACCCAGAGATGAGGCCACAGAGAAGTTCAGGCCAGGTTTATTGAAAGGGGAGGGTGACCTGCCTGTGCAGTGCAAAGAAGCATCTGTGCTGGGGGCAGTTAGAGACCACTTTTACATGGGGCCCAGAGGGTGGGCATATCCACAGGTTATGAGAATTGCTGGGGTGTGGGGCTAACCAGATCCTTTGTGTCTTTGTCTTAGGAAAAGAGGAGGAGGAAGAGGGGAAGGGTTTGTGTATGGCTATTTTAGGCCTCTCAACACCAATAAAGGACTTTTATCCAGAATATATTAAAAACTGTTAAAATTCAATGAAGAAAACAAGCAACATAATAAAAACTAGTCACAAGATTGGAAAAGACACTTCATCTTAAAAGATAAATGGCAAACAAGCACACAGTAAGATGTGCCACACAAATTAAAATCACAATGAATTACCACTACACACTTACTAAAATGGCTGAAATGGAGAAGCTGACTGTACCGAATGTTGGTGAGAATGTGAAGCAACTGGAATTTCATACATTGCCTGATGAGAATGTATAAGTGGTATAGTCACTTTCAAAAGTACATTTTTATTTTTATTTATTTATTTATTTTTTGAGACAGAGCCTCAAGCTGTTCCCCTGGGTAGAGAGCCATGGCATCAAAGCTCACAGCAACCTCCAATTCCTGGGCTCAAGCAAGTCTCTGGCCTCCGCCTCCCAAGTAGCTAGGAATACAGGTGCCCGCCACAACGCCCGGCCATTTTTTTTTTTTTTTTTTTGGTTGCAGCTGTCATTGTTGTTTGGCGGGCCTGGGCTGGATTCGAACCTGCCAGCTCAGGTGTACAGGTGTACGTGGCTGGCGCCTTAGCGTGTTGAGCCAAAAGTTAAACTGTTTTTTTGGCTCAGCGCCCATAGCACAGTGGTTACAGTACCAGCCAGATACACCAAGGCTGATGGGTTTGAATCCCACGCCAGCCAGCTAAACAACAATGACAACTGCAACAAAAAAATAGTCGGGTGTAGTGGCAGGCGCCTGTAGTCCCAGCTACTTGGGAGGCTGATGCAAGAGAATCACTTAAGCCCAAGAGTTGAAGGTTGCTGCGAGCTGCGACACCATAGCACTCTACCAAGGGTGACAAAGTAAGACTCTGTTTCAAAAAATGAAAAACTTTTTTAACTTTAAAAAATTAAACACACACCTACCAAATGATAATAGCCTTTCCATTCTAAATCCTTTACAGTAGAGAAATAAATGCATATGTCCATTTAAATAGACTTGTACGTTAATATCCAAAGCATTCCTATTTGAAATAACTCCAAAATGGAATCAGCATAAGTGCTCATCAACAGGTAAATGAATAAACAAAAGGCGATATAACCACACAACGTAATAGGCATTAGCAATAAAAATAAATGAACTGCCAAAACATAAAACATGAAGGAATTTCCAAATAATTAGGACCCAGGCCCAAACCAAAAATACCTTATGATTCCATTTACATAAAATTCCAGAAAACAAATTAATCTATAATGTCAGAAAATAGATGAGTGGTTGTTTGGGGAGTGAAAGGTCACAGGCAGGAGGAAAGGAGCAAGGGAGGGGGTAAATTTTGGGGTAATGGATGCATCCAACATCATAATTGTGGTGCAGGCTTCACAAGCATATACAAATGCCAAAATTGATCAAGCTGTACACCGTAAATAAGTGCAGTTATTTCAGACCAGGAATAACTAATAAAGATGTTTTTAAAGTACAGCGGAGGGCTTAGAAAATGCTGGTCAACAGTACCACTGACTGGGCAAGCCACCTGGCCCCTGTCCAGAATGCAAGGGTGACCACTGGAGGGTGGCCTGTCCCCAGAGGCGAAGGCCTCCTGGGACAGTGACCCCATTGGAGCCCAAACTCGACTGAGAGTGCCCAGGGCAAATTCTCATGGCTCCAGCTTGTGTCATCACCCCTCAAGAGCCCCAGGTTTGCCTTATAGTGGAGCACCAGGAGAGAAAATTTCTTTTGGACACTGGAGCAACTTTTTCTGTACTTCTCTCTAATCCTGATCTTTTATCTCCCAAATCTATAACTATACAGGGGGTGTCTGGACAGTTGGTTACCAGATTTTTCTCCCAGCCTCTAAGCTGCAATTGGGATGACTTGCTGTTCTGTCATGCCTCCCTAATCATCCCTGAAAGTCCTGCTCCCCGTTTGGGGAGGGACATACTAGCTAGAACAGGAACTTTTCCCTCCTGGAGATCTAGTCGTGATCAAAACTCCTCCCTCTAATTCACCTT
>CAUYRH010166945.1:0-28554 GCA_963574655.1 Perodicticus potto | reverse complement strand
CCCTCCCTCCTCCCTCCCTCCCTTCCCCTTCCTTCCTTCCTTTCTTCCTTCCTTCCTTCCTTCCTTCCTTCCTTCCTTCCTTCCTTCCTTCCTTCCTTCCCACCCTTCACCTTCCGTCCCTCCCTCTCCCCTTCTCACTTTCCCTCTATTCTTCCTGTTCCTCTTTCCAGTTTCCCCTCTTCTTCTGACATAATTATTAATAGTATTCTCTTTTACTTTCAAAAGTATCACTAAAGATTATAACAAACACTAAGGATGAAAACATGGAAATATTTCCCTAAATCATTGTATGGCTTTTTTCTCTAGGCCTGTCCCAGATTCCTGGAAAAGCAAAATGCATAAAAAAAAATTTCTTTCTTTAAAGTAATAGACACATTCATTGTTGCAAAAACTTAACCAAAGTCTGGCAGTAATGCAGGCAGACTAGTAGGGTTCCTGAAGCTGCTATTATAATAAGACAAGCCTGATTAATATGAAAAGAGAGTTATCAATATCACAGTTCATTGTAAAACTGGAGGCTGCTCATGAGTCATTTTCAGTCAATAGCAAGCAGTAATAATTGATTTCTAGAAAGAAGTTCCATAAGCAATATTTCAGAGCTCCAGCAATTTTTGTAGGCTGGATTGAAATTAACTAACTGCTGAATAAGTCATGCATTGGAAAATAAGGGCATATTTTATTTAAAATGTTTTGTTATCATTAGCCTTGCTATAAAATATTGTTCTTGGACTATGGTTGTTAGAATAGGATTCTTATGAAATTTCTATCTTAATTTACTTTAGGACACCTTATAATTTACAAAGAAAAGTAATTTACTCTTCTTTTAAAAATAGTTTGGCACATACTAGCATTTAATTTCATGTAAGACTCTATGTTTATCCAGAAATTTTAATTAGTTTGGTTATTACTTCATTGAAGTCTTACACTAGATATTGTTTGACCAAGCAAAATGGCTTAATTTAAATGCTTTTGCAGTCCATCAACAATCAAATGAATAGAACAGAGTAAGGAAATCTAATATTAGTTAGAAAATATGCATTTTTTCTCTCTAAGATACATTCTGTCTACTCCTAATCAATTTATAGGTAATAATTTCCACTAGCAGAATGAGTTTATCAATTTATTACCAAATCCATTACATATGTATTACATACAGATTTATTTTTTCATTTACATAAAATATTTTAGAGACTACCTTTTGAAATATTTTAAGGGGATTTTGAGATATAACTGAATCATGTTTAATAATTAAAGGGCATTGTAGGTAGCAAATATTTATGGCATCGCCATTCTGCTACAGACAGTGGGATTTCATAGACATATAATTAAGACTATACCTTCTTCCCAGAGGTAACACTGTGGAAAGACATAAGGGCTAATTCTTTTTTTTGTTGTTGTTGTTTGTCTCAGGTTCATTGAGGGTGCAAAGAATTAGGTTATACTGATTGCATTTGTTATCTAAAGTCCCTCTTATACTGTGTCCCACTCCCAAGAGGTGTGCCACACACCATAACCACCCAGTGCCCTCCCTTCTCCCCCCTTCCCTCTCCCCCTTTTCCTTCTCCCTTTTTTCCCTATACCCCTCTCTTCTCTCCTCTCTCTTCTCCCCTCCCCCCTCCCCTCTCCCACATTCCCCTGCCCCCCACCTTGAATTGATTTGAGTTTTTCTCTTATGAGGGTATGTGTTAGATCATATACTGCCCTCATATTAGAATTTAGTACATTGGATTCTTGCTTCTCCATTCATGTGTTACCTTACTAAGAAAAGAAGAACGTGGTCTAACTCAATCCAGGATAATACAAAACATATAAAGTCTCTATCTTTTTTAATGGCTGATTAGTTTTCCATGGCATACATGTACCACAGCTTTTTAATCCATTCCCGGGATGGTGGGCATTTAGGTTGTTTCCACATTTTGGAGATTGTAAATTGAGCTGTCATAAACAGTCTAATGCAAATTTCCTTATGATAAAAGGATTTTTTTTTCTTCTGGGTAGATGTCTGGTAATGGGATTGCAGGATCAAATATGAGTTCTAATTTGAGTTCTTTGAGGATTCTCCATACTTCCTAGGGCCAATTCCTTTGCACATCATTTCATACCCGTTTATGTCTTGCTGTATAACCAAACATTCTGTATTACATAGAAATTAAAACAGGGATCCACAGTTCATAACCTATTGGCCAAATCTAGTTTGTGGCCTGTTTTTATGTGACCTGTGAATGAAAGAATCATCTTTTTATTTTTAAAGAGATTTTTATTTAAAAAACATATGTCACAGAGACAATATATGGCTTACAAAACTAAAATATTTGTTCTCTGGCCCTTTACAGAAAAGTGTTTGTGCTGTCCCCTGACTTGAAATAAAAATTTATTGTTGAAATTCTATGGGCTGATTCTGCTCAGGCGGTGGTTCTTGCTTTGGGTCTTTCATCTGGTAGTTGTCAGCTCTTGACTGGGGCTGCACCTGTTGAACTTGACTGATGGTTCAATAGCATCTGGCAAATGATGTTATGGGTTGTCCGGAAACTCAACTGGGGTCGTTTGGTTTCTCTATGTGGCTTGTACTTCATGTTGTCACCACATGGCAGCTGGGTTCTTAAATAGAGCATCGTTGTTGTAAGAGTTATAAGAGATCTATACAGACAAAGCATGGTTTTTATAGCTAGTCTTGGAAAATGTAGTGTAATTCTGTTGAAGTCTATTGAATATACATCAGTGAAGACTGACTGTGGGAGGTGTCCAGCACATTGGGGAATGAGTGCTAGGAGATGTGGTTCATTGGGGCTGGGTGCATTGTTAGAGACTAGTTGCCATCATTTCCTCTCTGGATCCCAATGATTCTTTTCCTTCTCAAGAACAAAATATACACAGCCCCTCCTATTACTTCCAAAGCTTCATCTAATCATGCTATCAGGATCAGACTTGCTAGAATTTCATTATCTACATTGGATCCAGATGCGAATGAAACTCTTCAAACAAGATGTTTCTTAATCTGAAGAGCTGTACATCAGACAATTTACCTGCTTCTCATATACTCAGGATTGAATGGTGGGACGTGATGGTTGCCATTAAAAATGGGAACTATAAGATAGAGGGTAATCCTTATTCTATAGTAATTCTGGATTCCAGCTAGACTCAGGTTATAATTCACTGTGATTTGAGCACAGGAAATATGTGCTGATTAAGTCTCACTTGTCCTCTGGAGATTTGTTTACTTCAAGGTTTGGTTCTATCCTCTGAGCTCTTGGCTTCATAATGAGTTATTTTTTTCTTATCCACAAGAAATGCCCATATTCACAGCTGAGTTGCTGTCACAGCCTTCTTCCTTCCGTACACATTTGAGGGACTTTTGACATCTTTTCATTTTAACTATCTGTTCCTTCAGTAAAAGTTGGGGCAATTATCAGAGTTATTTCTGTTCTTATGTATCACATTATAAATATGCTCCACTAAACTCACACCCACGTTTCTTTCTGTAGCCGTTCCTTCTCTGCCTTGGTCACCTGCGAGGCCACTGTGGCATAACACCCTCACAGTTTTCAATTACGAGTCCTTGTCTGATGAAGAGCGTCTAAAAGGCAAGTCTCTCAGATTTTTAACAGACTTTATTTTTTCCCTAGGCAAGAAAATATACAAAGCATACCCTTTGAGATGTTTAGAAAATATTTCATCTAGCAGAGCGGGTGTAATAGACATGCCCTTGTTATTCTTAGAAGTCGTTTTTTCTAGCTGAGATAGTCTATAAAGAACTGCCTTAAAACTTTCGGAAATCTTAACAAATGGTCTTTCTGATGCTCTTTCATCCTGAAATTTACACCAAGGCCACATTTTACCGAAAGAGCTCTAAGTCTTTGCCCAGATGCTATTTCTTACTTTGAAAACCTTCCGCTATCTGGAAAGACTAGGTATGAGAAACAGTGTATATTTGAAGTAAGCACAACCATCTTTCCTCTATTTAAGTTCTGATAAATAATTCTATAATACTTTCTGTAGGTCATCATTCTCTATTTGTATTTTTTCATAGGCAGCTAAAATAAAACAGTTGGTACTTTTTATATTCTGTTGGGAAAAAATGTTTCCTAAGCTACATCAGTAATTCTTTGATAACATAGGCAGTGGTTGATTGGGTGGAGGACTCGTCAAAGCTATCTCCCCAGAGTGCAGGCCATGGAGGTGCGTTGTCTCTCAAGTATTTAAAAATAATATCGAAACTAACAATTTGTCAAGTATGTAAAAATAATATTGAAACTAACAATTTCAACTAACGAAAGAAAACAACTAACTAAAGTCATTTTCTTTCTTTGTTCTTTTTTTTTTTTTTTTTGAGACAAAGTTTCACTCTGTCACCCTGGGTAGAGTGCCATGGCATCATAACTCACAGCAACCTCAAACTCTTAGGCTTGAGCAATCCTCTTGCCTCAGCCTCCCAAGTAGCTGCGACTACAAGTATGAACCACTATGTCCAGCTGGTTTTTCTACTTTTAGAATGTCTTTGTCTGGCTCAGGCTGGTCTTGAACTCCTGAGCTCAAAGAATCCTCCCTCCTTGGCGTCTCCCAGAGTGACAGGTGTTAACCCCTGCACTGGCCAAAAAAAATTTTTTTAAAATAGATATTTACTATCACCTTAAAGCAGATATTGTAAAATATTGTAAACAATGTGACCAAAAAATAATGCTGTTTCCTGCAAGAGCAGCCCACTGTCACTGTTCTCTCCTTTGGCTATGCTTGGATATCACTCACCCCCATGATTATGTCTATATGATAAAAAAGATTTTGTAAATGCCATTAAGGTTGCTAATTAGTTGCATTAATCAGAAGGAAGACTATTTTGAGTCGTTCCTACTAAACTAGATGAATTTTCTAAAAAGGGGTCTAGAGAAGAAGTCAGAAAGATGTGATCCTCCCAGCCTTGAAGAAGCATGCATCCATGCTCTAAGCTACCTGTGAGGGATGCGATTTCAGTGTGGGGAGACCCTCAGTAGTGAGCTCAGATACGCAGGGCTTGTATTTCTGACCTGAAAATACTTTGACATAATAAATGATATAGTTTTAAGCCACCAAATTTGTGGTAATTTGTTACACAGCAATAGAAAACTAATACCTTTGACGATATTTTGTGATGCTATGGTTTCCTTTTAGGTAATATAAGAAGTGGAGAATAATGGTAAGTCACCATATTCAGTGTGCTACTATATAAATAGTTACCACATTAGGCCCTAAATATTCCTGAAGTCAAACAGAAGGGTTCTTGGAGACGAATAGAATGTGCTTTAGAAATACAGATGAGGAAGCAATTATTTATCCTTGATGGCTAAATAACAACTGCATCGCATTGACATTTGAGTTAGATCTTGAAGGATAAGGAACAGCTGGCCAGGCTGACAAAGGAGGAAAGGACATTCTAGACTCAACAGAATGGGTTGTCACCCCAAATAAAAGTTAAATGCTTGGGATTATGAAAAATACACAGACTGAGCATTAAGGTGACTTTAATGTATAGTTAACTCAGTACCAAAAGTTTAATTTTAGAGGAGACAAGTTTTTGAGTTGACAAATAAGTATCACTTTTTAAAACAATATGTATACCTTTTAAAAGAAAAGGATTGGGAAGGATTGAAATCAATCTGTTTTGTTTTTGAACTTCATGATTAGTTAATATCATAAAATGTGAAGCTGGGACAGGACAAAGTATTTGGAAATGGAAGTAATTAACATTTACTTAGTTATAACAATGGTCATAGTACAAATAATATGTGTATGTAAGTGTATGCTTTATATAGATAAATATGCTGTCTCAATGAAAGTGTGATACGAAATCATATTTATATGAGATGCTATTTTACATTTAAAATGTCAATATTAAATACATGTACTCTTTTTTTTTTTTTTTTTTTTACAGTTTTTGGCCGGGGCTGAGTTTGAACCTACCACCTCCCATGTACTCTATTTAAACATATTTTAACCCATAATAAAAATGATCTCGTACGTCAACCATAAGGGAATAAATTATTTAATCATAGCATTTAAGAATGCCATTTCAAATTAAACAGGAAGTTTGAAGTTTGTGTTTCACAAACACAATAAAATAAAAATTATGGATGATTTTTATGTGAAATCAGAAAAATTCATCAACCTGGGAGTCAGTTCAGTGACAAAACTTTAACAAATTCTGGCCACACAGCAACAATATTGAGATACTAAGCCAAGAGTAACAAATGGTCATTGTACTTCCTTTTCGCCTAACTCAGCTGCAGAAATGAGTGCAGGTCCTTGCACAACCAGTGTAAGGAAAAAATGAACCAGCAATTGGTAAGCTTGAACATTAGGTTTTTATAGCGGAAGGTTTATCGAACAGAGTTCATATTACTGTTTCTCTTTTATCCCCTCATCTCCATTTTAAATTTAACTGACTAATATGGTTTTTTCTTTCTTAGATGAGGAAAGGGAGGTTCAGAGAATCTCAACATTATCACTGAATCTCACATGTGGAATGAAATGCATAGGTTGTCTAGAAGGATTGAGTAAAGATTACTCGTCTAGATGGTTGAGTAAAGATTAGAATTCAGATCTCATTCTCCCCTTAACTTTTTTTCCCTTTGACCTCTCTATGTTGTCTATGAGCCAATTGTGTTTAAGTAGAAAAGACCAAGGCAGTGGAAGGGACCCTACCTAACAAATGCAAACATCATGACCTGATTGTTAGTACCCCACATTAATCTGAAAGAAGAAAAGAAAAGAGCAAGCCAACATTGCCTCTTTTTTTTTGCAGTTTTTTTTGGCTGGGGCCAGGTTTGAACCCACTACCTCCGGTATATGGGGCCGGCACCCTACTCCTTGTACCACAGGTGCCACCCACCAACATTGCCTTTTATGAAGTAGCACTCTTCTCATATATTTTTACTGATATATATAGTTGAATTTTCAAAAAAAAAGCTACATAAATATTTACATCCAGAAATTGTTTAGAAATTATATGTAATGTTACATTATTTTAGTTTGTATAACTTCCAGGCAGAAAGACAAAACTTACTCTATGCCCTTGGTAGAGTGCTACGGTATCATCACAGCTCACAGCAACCTCAGACTCCTGGGATCAAGGGATCCTCTTGCCTCAGCCTCATGACTGGCTGGGACTACAGGTGCCCGCCACAATGCCCAACCAGTTTTTTTCTGTTTTTAGTACAGACAGGATCTCACTCTTGCTCAGGCTGCTCTTGAACTCCTGAGCTCCAACAATCACCTCCTCGGCCTCCCAGAGTGCTAGGACTGGAGGTGTGATCCACTGCTGTCAGATGTCAGATCTTAAAAAATAGGTCTTATCACTGAAATCTAGTACCACTCAGCTAGTTCTCTATGTGGGTCAGTGGTTGAGTGAACACTAGAATTCAGATAGCATTCTTCTCTTAACTTTTATTTCCTTTGACCTCTCTATGTTGTCTATGAGCCAATTGTGTAAGTAGAAAAGGGCAAGGCAGTGGAAGGGACCCTGTCTAACAAATGCAAATGTCATGACCTGATTGTTGGTACCCCACATTAATCTGAAAGAAGAAAAGAAAAGAGCAAGCCAACATTTCCTTTTATGAAGGAACACTCTTTTCATATATTTTTACTGATATATATATATATATATATATATATATATATATATGTATATAGTTGAATTAAAAAAAAAGCTACATAAATGTTTACATCCAGAAATTGTTTAGAAATTATATGTAATGTTATATTATTTTAGTTTGTATAACTTCCAGACAGAAGGACAAAACTTACAACTTATGGAGAGTACTACAGCTCTCTGAGACAACTTTCTGGAATAATCGGGCATACTCTTTCCAGGAAAGAATGAAGGAATACACAGCATTTGAACCTGCTTCCTATTTGACCGGCCACTGTAGCCATAAAGTATGCCCATTGGCTCGTGTACCTTTTCATTTCATTCTAATGGTCAGTTCCAAAGCAATTGAAACTATTATATAGGAAAATATCATGACTCTGCCTTTCTAAACTCTCCAGGGATTATAATAATACTTGCAAGGGCATTTTTAGAAAGACCATTCTGGCGGTTTTAACAGTTGATAGATGTGATTTGTGCCTTTCTTGTTGTGGTTGTTTTGAATGGGGAAAGGTGTACCCTTAGAGGAGAAAAGTTCTGCCAGCTAATTAGCACAGCCTCGCTGGCGTCTTACAAAGAACACAGTTGAAACTTATTTTACATTAAAAAAAAAAAACGAGACTTCCTTTTACATTTGAACTGTTGTTTTTACATATGTATAAAACATATGTCACAGTGCAAAAAAAATGTGAATAATGTTCAGGTTAGACTCACATTACTTTCATTTGCCTTTTGTTACTTTTGATGTATTTCATGTTCCTATTTATACCACAGAGTCTAATCTAAATTTCAAAAAGTATGGCATAAGTATCAAAAAAATCAATTTATGTTTAGGAAATAAATAATGCCTTTATAATAATTATTTTATTTCACATGCTTATATATTCATATACATGTGAATATATAAGAATAACTGAGATTTATTTTATAATTAAGATAATCTCATCAAATTATAAGGTTTAATGACAGTAAAATTCTTCACAAATAAAGTTATTATTGGTTAAAAAAAAAACAGAAGGAAACTATTACTTTGGATGGTCAGTGCTTTAATCATATATACACCACATAATTTAATGAACAGAACACCAGAGAACTAATGTTTGGAAATGTTTTCGTGTGGAACACTTAGATCCCCTTTTCATGGATTCCTAGTAAATCAAAGGTTGAGCTAGTAGAAGTATGTAATTTTACAACATCCTTGTCACGGAAGAGACTCTGGAGGATGATAAAATAATTCTAACATCACTTCTGCCTCCATTTGTCTAGGTTTCCAGGATTTCATTGTAAACTGCACAGGAAAAATAAACAAACAAATAAATAATAAATCGGAAGTAGGATTATCAATTGAATAGTCTTATGGGTGTTTAATCTGCAATGAAATAGTCTTAAATCTGGGAATACAAATTGTAAGTTTCAAAAATATAGAAATTTGCAAACTTGGTAGATTAAATCTGCCCAAAGTAAAAATAACAGAAACTATTTTCAGCAGGTTGTGTGCAGCTGCCGCAATGCTTTCCTTGTAGTCTCTGCTGCTTTTTCATTCACCTTGTTCTGTGCAGTAGCAATTACAGGTGTAGTTTTCCCCCTCTCGCCCTTCTCTGCAGTTGACTCCTTTCCCCTGCTCAGACTTATCCAGAGGGCTCCTTTATCCTTTATCTGCAGTTGATTCCTTTCCCCTGCTTAGACTTATCCCGAGGGCTCCTTTATCTTCAGTGACAAAACCTCCACCCAACCTTGCCTACCACAGCCAATGCTTTGAATGAGATTTTACCTTCAACATCATTTAACCCTGCACTTGAGTTTTGCATTTCATTCTGCACCTTAAATTTCAGAAATAGTCACTATCTTTTCTCTGTCTTCTATACTCAATCTCCTAGGAGGAATTTCCCCACCACTAATTAAAAATGTTTTCGTGTTTGTTGCTGTTAATAAACAATAAATGCATATAATTCCTTTAACTTCTACTTAACCCCTGTGGCTATTATCCTATCTCCTTCTTTTAAGAATTAAATATATTTTAAGAATTATTATTTTTATTCTCTCATAATTTCATTACCACTATATATCCCATTCCTTCCTTGAGCCATTGTAACCTACCCCATCACTGCACTGGAACAACACTCAATAATGTCACCGAGGCCCACTCTGCTGCTTGTCCTGGTGGTTGTTCATAGTAACATTCCACTCAGTATAACAGAGTAATTTTAAAATGATGACCACCCTTTCCTTCTTCAAAACTTCTTTTCTTGGGTTTTCATGTTCAAACTTCCCTTCTCTTCCCTCCCCTTCCCAAATGTTCCATCTGTCTCTCTGTCCATCCTTTCTCTTTCTTCTCTGTGTGTTATTTCAAAACTGAGCACCAGGGCTTATCATCCTCTCACTGTCACCCACTATTCCCCTGGTAATCTCCTCTACGTACAGGGCTCTGGTTGTGACCTACATAGAGCAGAGCTCATTGCCTTCCTGTCTAATATCACCCTTTCCCTTGTTACTTATCTACAGAATGGGACCCTTCAGTGCATAAGCCAGAACACAGGCACAGTCTCAACACCCTCCTCTCTCTCGCCACTCGTTATGACTACTTAAGCAAATTCTGCTGACATTTCCACTTAAATATCATTTGAATTCATCTCTTGTTCTCCATTTCCACCGGAGTCACCTCCACCTTTATCCAAGCTATTAAGAGTTTTCACCTGGATGGTGCCATCGTGTCTTATTTAACTGCATTCACTCCATCTTTTCTTTAATTCTCTATATTGCAGTTCCTCACCTGCCCATGCTGCTTTGACTCCGACCTTTAAAATCCTTTGATGATTTTCCATTTTTCTTTAGATCAAAATAGTCTTCTTGGAATGACCTGTAAGGCAGACTTATATGGTCTGAGACTACCAAAGAAATTCTTCATTTCTGGTCTTCTGGGTATATATCTAGTAAAGGAATTATAGGGTTGAATGGAAGGTCTATTTTTATGGAAATGGAATTTTACTGTTCAATTTGCAGTTCCATGACTATCAGTAAATGTCAATAATTGAAACGTTCCATCTTCTAAATTTTTTCCTAGTATTGTTTTTAATTTTTTCTTCTGCATCAAGGCTAGGGTTGGGTTGGGAAAGGATGGGGGGAGAGGCTCAATAATAACCTCACTAGGTGATGAGTTATTTACTCATCATTATTTTCATAATAGACAAAATCTGCATAACAATTTTATGTTTACAAAATATTTTCATATCCATCATCAAATTTAATGTGAGTTACAAACCATGTGTAAGACGGTCTGTAAAGCACAAAAGTGGCTCATTATGCATAAATACAAAGTGCCTTGTGTCTTTTACTACTCTGACGATTGCTGAGAGAGAATGTGAGGATGTGCTCTTCTTCTCCACGATTCTCTCTAATACTGAATTGGGAGGAGCCATGAGCTATAGACGGTAGTTCTTAGGTTTGTGATCCTGTTCCTCCCTCAGTCTTCATCACCGAATACCTTAGAGATGTTCATTCTTGATACCAAGTGCCATTTGGGGATGCATTTACATTCTCTGTGTGTATCCCAAGGTTTTCAAAAAGCATGATGTCTCAAAGCAGCAATTTCATGCTCACTTTAAGGCTCTGTCTTAAACGGTTCCCAGTCTGGGGCTCTGCGGGGAGGGGTTTGGGAGGGGAGAAGACTGCACACGTGAGAGAGGTGATGTCTTTCTAGAGGGGCTTTTGCTCGCTATGGCCCGGCTGACGCCATATGGAAGATCTGTTATGCACCTGCCTTTCCCACCAAATGACCAGGGCATGGTTCGGCATTACAAGAGCCATCCGCAATGTCAAATTAAGAAAGGATCAGCTCTCTGGGTCTCGTTTAAGGAGAAAAGAGCCTTCTGCAGACAAAACCTGCCTCTGAAAAGACTCCGCGGGACACAACATCTGAAGGTATTTGCCACAGTCTTGATATTGAAAGTCAAATAGCTCTTATTCAGGAGCAAAGCCCATCTTCCCTTTCTATGTCTTCAGTGCTTATTGACAAAAGCAAAGTTGAAAATGGTAAAGAGGAATTGTTTTGCTGTGGCTTTCAAACCGAGGAGGCACTGGCTGCACAGACAGGGTGTAATGATCCACGCCTCTGGGGAGGGATTGCTGACAGATCAATAAAACACAGACATGGAGACAAAAAAGGCACCTGGACTCCCCACTTCCTCATCCTTTCTCCTGCAGGCACTCAGAGGCTGTTCAGTTTGGGGCATAATGTCGTGAGTCAGGGCCAGTGCAAACACTTGGAGGCTTCTTCCCTGCCGGCCCTGCCACACAAGTTTAAATGGAGAATGACTGTACTAGAGAATGGGGACAAACATGGCTCATGGGGTTACCATTACTATGTAAACTGAAATAAAATCTTAAGCCCCTCGGCTGACTGAATGGTCCATCTTGTCCAAGGGGACCCCAGAAACATCTTAAAGTGGGTCACCAGCCATGAAGGAAAGGGAGGTCCTGTGTCCTCACCTCTGGAGTTACTCTTTGTAACAATAAAACGCTAAAATCATCAAAGACAAAAGACAGAGGTTAAGCCACACCTGCAGGCCATTCAATTTAATTAACAGATCACTTGCATCTTGGTTTGTGTCCAGTGGTTTGTGTCTGATTAACTTCAAACATTCCCAGACTTTAGGAAAGGCTTCATTTCTTTAATCAATTACAAATCAAAAGAATCTTTAAACCCACCTGTAACCTGTAAAGCCTCTCACCTTTCTTCATTGAAATGTCCCACCCTTTCCAGCCAATGCAATGTACAACTTCCTTGTATTGATTTATGATTTTATGTGCAATTCTTTCAGTGAATGCATAAAACCAAGCTGTAAGCCAGCTACCCTGGGCACCTTTGCTCAAGACCTCTTAAGGGCATGTTTCTCCAGGCTGTGATCATACACACTCAGCTTAGAATACATTTCTTTAAGCTATTTTACAGTGTTTAGGGATTTTTTTTTCTATTAACACCTACCAAGTCTAGGACGTGCCATTTATGTGGGCCACAAGGTGAATGACACCCCCCGGAGGTGTGTTACACACTACGGCCTGGATTCTCGAATGACCTTCTCTTATATCATTTCATGTCAGTCAGAATTCTATGGACAATCCTCTTCTACTCCCAAAGCAGCCATCTTCTTTGGCAAAACTGTAGAACATTCCTCCATGGCTGTTTTGACCCCGCTGTCCCTGCCACGTCAACCCACAGTGAAGGATGGACTCCTCACTTCAAAACACTTCACTTTCAGTTCAGACTTCATTAGCAAGTCAGGGAAATGAGGTCTCCACAATCCTATCTTATATTATAGAAAGAAAATCATGAAGACATGCATAGCACTTTGAAGACTTTGAAAATACCCAATGTCAGACTTCGCCGTGCCACTTGGAAATACCTGCTATTTGCATGTCTGCACATCTTACCCTGTGAACTTTATCTTATCTGCTAAAATAAGTTGTTCGGCGACTTTAAATAACTACTGAACTAAAAAATCTATAAGGTTACCCCAGGTTCAGGTAGTCATTTGCATTGAGGCAACAAAAAGAGACCAGGCCAGGATGAACTACTTAGGAACTAAACTCACAAGGGCCCCCACCTAAGAGGATGAGCCAGCCCTGTACCACTTACTTCCTCCTTGCCGAAAGGTGGTGACACCGGCTGGCCTGATCTTTCCATGGATGCTTTCATAATATTTGTTTCAATTCTCTAAATGGATTTTGAAATACAGTTGTTTTAATTGGGTGGGTCTTTCTCATTTATTGTCCAGGTTTTGAGATCCATGTCTTCTTAAGAACAATACAATTCTGGTCAGAGACAGCATAGAGGGTGTGCAGATCTGACTTGGGATTCTAGGTCTAAGGTAACCTGTGGCACCTGGGCAACTTCATTCATATCTGTGATCTGCGTTTTCTACTCCAGCAATGTGACAATAAGGGGACTTGATGGGAGGGATGTTGTTTTGTGATACGTGTGTTAGGTTTACTGCTCTATAGGAGAATACTTCGGTCCTAGTTCACTGTAAGGAAGTGCTCAGTGGACATCCATTAAACTCCAATTTGGCTAGTGACTGAAAAAGCAGGAGGAAGCCAGTCAGCATGTGGTGAGTGCAAAGGGCCTGGGGTCACATACAGTTAATTCTTTCACTGTTCCTCGGTGGTTCTCAATGTCCTCCAACCAATGCACCCAACCCTACTCTTCTAGTTCTAAGGGTGTCAACCCATGTTAGATATTCTTTTTATTTTTCAGTGCTTCCTCAAATATTTATTAGATTCGCATTGTTGTCTATGTGTGCAAAGTAGTTGGAGGTGATAGAGAAGATGTAGAGATGGATTAGAAATGGAAGACATCCTACTGAATGGGTTCTCTGGAATAAAAAAAGGTTGCATCATGGTTAGGGAGTTTGTGCTGCTGGTGGTGATGACAGCAGGTGAGGAGAAGTGAGCGTCAGTTTCCTCAGGTCACATCTTTCTAGACATAAAGCCACATAGCCAAATGTTTCTGACTCATGTTTGCATTGCCGGCACCTTATCTAGAGGTCTACAATAATCCTAATCGACTGGTTTGAGCGCATCAGTGAATAACCTCTGCCCAGCAACTTCAGGTTTTACTACAGGCTACACTCACACCCACTCACACCTTTCTCGTTTGAGACCCTTTGAAGAGCTGTTTGCTTCCATTCTGTGCTTTGGAAAGGTTCTTTAACAAATGAAAAGTACTGCAAAGAAAAAAATCACAATATATAATACAAGTTAAAATGTTACTGAATTGGCAAAGATCTCAAATCCAACAATTGTAATAGGAAAACCAGAGAAGTAGTTAAAGCGGTTGATCAGGAGGTAGAGAGGGGTGATCCCACAGAGCGTTGACAAAGATGCCTGTGCCAGAGACTCCTTCGAAGAGCACCCTCAGCCCAACTTACCCACGATGAAGGAAGCATTCAGAGTGAAAGTCAACTAAGAGATGGGTGTTTTAAGAATGAAGTGAGAAATTCTCTGTCTTTGATAACATGCAGAAAGCTTGTTGGTTGGTGCTCTGGACTAAAGATGCTCCCAAGAAGCAAAAGAATGTGAATTTGTATCCTGTGGGCATCAGAACCCCTTTGCTTGTCTATAGAGCCATGCCTGAACAAGCAATCCCCTGGAAAGTCTCAGGGCTGCCTCTGGGGGCTTTGTGCCCTTGCTTCCCAAAGACTGTTTGCCCTTCTGGAATAGGAGGAAGAAGGAGTTGTGGCTTAGTAACTTTAATTCCGCTCGATATGCCTCAAACACTCAGTTCTCCAGACCCCAAAGCTGCCCACTATGTTAAGCACCAGAAATGTATCATTATTTGAGCTCTCCTCATTTGGGGTGACACATGGTTTTGATCATCTGAAACTTTGTTTTTTTAATGACAACTGGTGAATGATGTTAGCCCAAACGGTACCCTTCGAGAGTGTTCTGCTAGTTACAAAATGTTTTCATATGCATGATCTTACTTGAGCTTCGGCAGTCTTTTGGGGCAGGTGGTGAGGGATTACTATCCTTATTTTATTGCTAAAGAAACAGTTGCTCAGAGAAGTCATTTGATTCACCCCACAAGAATGCCACATTTAGTAGGAATGGAGTTGGGGCATAAACCCAGGTTATCTGACTATGATTTCTATTTGAATGAACTCAATTACATGTAAAAGTAGTCTTCATCCTGTAGGGATTCCGAGCAGAATGAATGAACCAATACTGAAAATATGCATATTGATAGAACATTTTCCAATTATAGCACTGTTGAATATTGACGTGTCATTCAACAACTCCTTCTAAAAGTCACCCAGGTATTTGCTGACTCTTATTTCCCTAAAATACCCCACAGCAAATATATTAGCCAGCCAACAGCTCCCTATTGTTATGTTCTCCTGAGAAATATTAAGGAACTAAGCTTAGTATGGATGAAGCAATGGGAGGTGGGGGCCAAACTCTTGCTCCGCCCTGTAGCTGGGAGCAGGTTAATGCTCCCCTTTGCCAGATGAAACAAGGCTCCTTGCCTTCCACGGAGCCTTCTAGCTACATTAGCCTTTGCTCTGTGAACTCTGCTCTCTTACTTACAATAGGACATTTCTAAAACAAAGCCAACATTTGTGAAAGGTCAGCTGCCAAGAAGAGCGGAGAATATCAGTGAAAGTGACAGGAAGAAGATAAACAAACTGGAAAGCATCCATCTGGAATGTTTACCCAGGCTGGCCATTTTGGGATAATGACCTGTAGGCTGATAGTTAGAGATGCCCTCTCCTCCCCTAGACATTAAGGGGCCTTGTAGAAGCTGGCTTGCTTACCAACTATTTCTATGGATGGTTATATTATTTATATATGCTTCTATCTCTTTTAACACTTAAAGAGGACCATGTTTGGAAAACCTATTTAATAGCTGGTGAATTATAATCATAATTCAAACTCGTAAATCTCTGTGTAGGGTCTGGAAGGGGAAGCATTGCTTTTCCTGACTCCTGGTGAGCTCCATAGTTTTTATTTCTTTTTTACGGGCTGGTCATTCCTGTATAATCACACAGGAATGGGGAAGCTGGAAAGGGCAGTACTCAGCTTGTCCACCTACCAAAGCCCCAAAGCACATTTGTTTCATGTCCCTCCCTGAATTGCCCCCAATCTCTTTCTTATAGTTCCTAACTGACTGACTTAGTTCTATGGCAGATACCTTTTTTGGGGGGCTGTGTGTGGGGAGGAGGCACATTTGAAACCCCATCAAAATGCCACAAACAATGTGAACCTACCCTGAGCTGGATTGTCACTTAGTGTACCAGTGACATTCACAGAGAACAAGGACCAAACAGTGTTGTGGGTGGCCACTTATAGGGAATGGACCCCAAGCACCCGAGGGCCCAGAGGCTCCTGAAGAGGATGTATACGCTTAGTGAACCTGCGTTCAGCTCTCTGGAGAGTATGATTTACTCAGATATCATTAGGTGAGTCTATGGCAGCATCTATCATGACAGACAAACTTCCTCTAGATTTACCATAAGGTTCTGGACTTCGTCTTTCAAATCAATATCATAAGATATTAATGTTTCTATATAGGTCAGTGCCAAAGATTTGTGGTGTGGCACTACTAAAATTTATTAATTTATAATAGCAGTAAGGATAATTCCTGGAAATTTTCACTCTTGCAATAATAGCTGAAGGCCCTCCCCTTGTTGAAAAAAAAAAAAAGTGGCTTATTAGAATAGTGATCCGCATATCCTGGGGGCTAAATCATTTTCCTTGAAATGAAGCAAGTCTAACAATTAAATCTTGATAAAAAGTTGCCTGTAACACTGGTAGAAATTCCATCTCTTGCAGTAAAGTTATGAAATAAATGCTGCTTAGTAACTGTTGGAATTTTGCAAGGTTTTGTGAAATATCTCAATAGTATGTCATTCCCTTCTTTTTTAAACTTATAAAATAAATTCTACTTAATAATTAGGGCTATTTTAGGGTTTTGAGAAAGATTTAATAGTATGCTACATTGTTGTTTTATTATTTTATTTAAAAAAATTTATTTCTCATGTATTTACAAATTGATATATAAATTAAAATGTAGATATAATTATTTATGTATGTGTATATTCATACATATGACACCTGTCTCTTTCTCTATCTCTTACACACACACACACACACATAAATACCAAGCACACAAAAAGCTTTTACTATGTAAAAATTTCTTTTTTCTGTCAAGCTTTTCTCGTATACTACCTGAATTTTGAGGGTGTGGGGGGTAATTTGACACTGATTCTGTTTATACTTCCATGATCAATACACCAGGATCTTGTTGAACATGTGCATTACCTTCCCTGAAGGAAGTGTAGTAAATGCTCAAGAACATTTGATGTGGGGCTCAAGCATTTGATTGACTTCAAATCCTGGTTCTGGCAGGAACCTGGCTACCTGACTTTAGGTAAACTACCTAACTTTAGGTAAACTACCTGACTTTAGGTAAACTACCTAACTTTTCTGAGTCTCGTTTGCTCATCAGGGAATTTGGTGTGACAATACTGACCATATAGATAAATTTTCATGTCTGAAAATGTTCAGAGTAGCACCTGAAGCCAAGTGTTCAATAATAATGGTTATTAACAACTCTGTAATTATAACTAATAAATTATATTAGCCTTTCCCATTTATGATATATTGCCAAGAATATTTCTTACTATCAGGAAGTTAGGATAGTATAGTTGATAGTACAAGGATCTATTGTTTGAAAGCCTAATTTATCTTTTACTTCAAGAAATTTGAGTATTATTTTCCAAACAATGCAATTTGGGATGATAATATTCTAATATCTAATGTTCTTGTTCATGTCTTGCAACTCTGCAGTATTGAGGTTAAGATGATTTTGGGTAAAGATATAATATAGAAAAATAAGCATTATGCATTTTAAAATGATCCCCAATTATTGCTTATTATTCTTGTTGCATCTCATTATCATTGACATATTAGACAAGGTGAAGTTACTTTGGATATGATCCAATAAGTTCTCAAACTTTATATATACATTTACATGAAATACTCAAAGGTCTTTACAATATGGCACAAGATTATTTAACGGTAATGGCTCCTTTGAGCAATGCTGTAACAAAAGTTCAGTGTGAATATTTTTGTAGGATATACACAATGAATAATTTCGGTTGGCTGGATGAGTTAAAAAACAGATACATCAATATGTTCACCAGGTAATGTCTTTAAACAGATTTTTTTTGTGTGGGTGGCGGAGAGGAAGTCTTTTTTGTACAGTTATTATCAAAAGCTCTGGATTAGGATTCCAGGGACTCATGTGGTTTAATCTCTATTTCTCCCCAGCTGATGATTTGAAGCAAAGTGCTTTACCTTTCAAGCTATCAGTTTCTCCACTTAGAATAATGGGAGGATTGTGGAAGTTGAATTAGAAGACCCTTTTTTGTCCCTTAGACCTCATGCAGATCTTAAACTAAATCGTGTAATGAAGACTGAGGTGTGTACACTTAACATACATGTGAATTAATGTATACATGACCATTTTACCTATTCATTTATTTGCTCAGCAAGTGGAAGGAAGCTTTTGAGAGGAAGAGAAGTTGAAAAAATACATATTCG
The DNA here is from genome assembly GCA_963574655.1 of Perodicticus potto. Taxonomy (NCBI): domain Eukaryota; kingdom Metazoa; phylum Chordata; class Mammalia; order Primates; family Lorisidae; genus Perodicticus; species Perodicticus potto. Next base: position 9,839 of record CAUYRH010166945.1, on the reverse strand, counting down.
ATATACATTTTAAAAATTAAAATTAGATCATGTCAATTTTCTAGGGAAAAAAATACAACCCTTTGGCTAACTCTACCATATCCAAATTTGACTCTTAAAATGCAAAGGCTCTGCTTTAGATCATAATTCTCTTAATTAGGGTCATTGCTACAAATGAAAACCTATTTGGGTGCTCATCTAATAAGAAAATGCCAGTTACGGTATATTATCAACCCCGACTTGCCAGGCATTGAATTTCCTGATATGGTCTGCTGGGAACCTTAAATGAACAAGAGCAATTATAAACCTAAAGTCTGCAGCCATTTGTTGGCATTATCTCAGGATAATTTCCCTGAAACATTCATGATGAAATGCAAAGGTAGATAATTTAAAAATCCATTTAAAATAGCTGTGGTATAATTTAAGCTGAGGTCTTTCTCTATAGTGGACGTTAAAGCAAGACTGTGCATTTTAAAATGGATCCTTTACAAATGATCTTTTCTTAGATATCATTGCCTTGGGAAGCACTTTAAACAAGTTTAAATAATTCTTTTAAGTAGGGCGTAAGATGTACTATTTGTTTTTTCATTAAATGAAAAAAAAAATCATAAAAGTTCATTTTAAAGGAAGTCTGCCAAAGGCTTTTTATCACCCAGAGAAAAGAAAAAAAACACCTGAAAAAATCAACAGGTAAGAACATTAGTACCTTCTCTCTTGGCTTTTGCAGCGGTGAGCCTAGAGTTATTCAGGTGACTTGAGCAGAAAAAGGGAAGATGTGGCTACTCTGTAGATGTATAAACATAGTGAATGTGTAGAAGGAGAACTAATTTGATTTTATCTTTAATTTTTCCTCTATCTAATATCTTCTCCTCTATCAAAAATGTCCCATGATAAATGGAAGCAAAGTGAAATAAAAGTGAGTCTTAAGATAGAAAAACTGCTAAGATAGGTAGACAAATAGAGAGAGACTAGAATTCCAGTGCCACCTCTGGAGTTTGTCTTTCTATCTCTCTAGATCTACCCCTTTCTCTTTAATTTCTCTTCTTTAGTTTTTGAGCAGGGATCGAATATCAAAATTAAACCTGAATACCAGTCCAATGTTATTGTCAGTCTCTCAACTCAGAAAATCGGGGTTTACAATGGAGATCCTGACACGGGCTTTGCTCTAATAAAATACAGGATGGGCCAATAAACTACAGCATGAGCCTATTACTGAGAACCATTCCTGCTCAGAGAACAGAGCAAAATTTATTCTTGCTTTTAATCTTGCTTGAGATCCCTAGCATATGCAGGTCATTTTGGACTTTGCTTCCTCCTAAAGGGAGGTCATCCCATGTCTATCTCAGAGAGAAGCCCTTCTCTGAGTGAAAGAGTCTCTTTCCTTAACATCCCATTTGTGTCACACTGAAGCGGGGTCTGAACCTCCTCTCTGAAGGAAACTTACATAGGGATAACATAGGAGAGGCTCTGGCTGCTTTTTCTGAGAACCACTCGAGACCTGGTAAACATGTTTTCAGTCTCACTGGTGCCTCGGTATTCTGTAATTTTATCTTCATCCCAGTGCTGTGGTTACTCTTCAGACACTTCTTTTTAGTACCATTTCATTTGTTCAACTTTCAAGTTACCATTTCAGCCATAACCTTCCAATCACATAGTCGTGATGACTTGTTGAGAATGGTCACTTCCTGTTACCCACAGCAGAATGATGAATAGCGGCGTGAGCTGCTCATGTTCTGACTCTTAAACTCGATTGAGCACCGAGCTACTATTATTCATGTTACCAGGTTCACAGCTTCTGGTGCTGAGCTCAGGAGTCTCATGGTTTGGAGATGGGCTCTCAGAAAGATGGATGCAATGATTTTGGTTTTGAGGAAATGACCCTTGGGTGACGACTTTAAACACTAGGAATCTCCTTCCCTCATCAGATTATAGTGGCTTTGACCCTGATTCAGCTCAGGGATGTCTGCCTTTTGCTTTTTCCCCATTAAGAATTTAATTTTTCATATGCTTTCCCAGAATCTGACATTGATCATTTTCCCTGAATTCGTCCCTGCCTTCCAATTCTGTCTTGGTATCCAAGCTCCTACCCTCTTTTGCTTATTTGCTTTCTAAACGCCCTTCTTCCCCTGCAATTTCCAACCTGCACAGGGGCACATCAGTTCCATCTGGGTAAAGGGCGACTTCAGGGGTTGAAAGAAAGTGCTTTTTACCAAAGGCTAAGTAGACTGTGTATCAGGTTTGAAAATACCTCCAATTGTATCTGAAGCCCACACACTGTACCCCATGATTGAATTATTGTACACAGCTATGATTCAATAAAAAAATAAATAAATAAATAAAAAATAAGAGAGAGAAAAAAAAGTAGACTCATAGACCAAAAGTATAACACCGTGAAAAAATGAAACTCAAGGGAGTGTTTTATCCATACTCAAAATTATATGCTAGGAATGAAGAATGAGTAAGAAGAAAACAGCGGTGAGTCAATACATCCTGTGCAAATATCTTTCTTTATTACTTTGTCATCTTTCTCTGAGATTGTTGGTTGTTACAGTAAATAATTAGAGGCAGAGCAATTCTGATCCATTTTATGTGAGCATTGTTAAAGGAAAAAAAAAAGGTGAAGGCAGACAATCAAAAAAACTACTGAGAACCATGAACAGAAATGGCTAATTATAGAGCTTCTATTAAAACTCATTTTTTCCCTTCATGAAACAGAGTTTTTGTTTGATAATTAACAGATCTACAGGGCCCATTACATTCTTAAACTCTGAAGGTATTGATTCCTCTGTCTCTTGCTGCCACATTTGTTCTTTCTGGGTCTTCTTCCCCTGAGAATTTTGCTGATTTCATAATTGAGAGGTGGAGTGAAGGCTGGGGAAGTAACCAAAGATGACCCGCTGTGCGAGAGAGGGGGGCTGCTCAGTCACCCCTGCCATTTCCCTGATTTATTTTATTTTATTATTTTTCTTTGGTGCTTTTACAATTGTAAGATTTTATAACAGGATATGGTCTTAAAGAAAAATCAAAAGCATCCAGATTTCCAAAGTCTACATACTTAACCTAAACACATACTCTATCACTGAGGTTATGTCATCCTTTAAAAAAATAGTTCCATGTAAATAAGATCCCTCGGTGTTTGGTCAATTGGAAGAAACAGAGAGCAAACAATTTTTACTTTCATAAGATCAATTCATAGCCATAAACTCCTGGATGGTGATGAATTTAAGAATGCATTCCATAATGAGTTTTATTTTGAATTGAGGCTTCCCTACAGAGACCAGCACTTTGTTTCTCTTTCAGGACACAGGATAGAGCTTAGTGGACCCCAAGGAATTGTTTTCTAGGCCGAAAATGGGGAAGTAATGAAGAGGCAGGCTCAGCTCTGAAGGAGTCTCAGAAGCGCATGAGGTATCAGTCCATCCTGGGGCAGCCTTCTCAGAGACGGACAGGGGCGTATCTGAAGGACATTTCTCCTGGCACCAGGCAGTTTAACTGACTTCATCTAGAGTTGTCCATTGGAAAATAGCTCCTGTGAATACTCTGACCAGTATAAAAACACACACTGACCATGTGACCTCAGGAAAGTTCACCCATTCCAACCTAAGGTCAAGGAACAAATGTAGTGAGAAAAAGATAGGACTTTTTCCCCTTCCTTTCCCTTCCCTTCCTTTCCCTTCCCTTTCTCCTAAAAATGTCAGAGATTATTAATAGCAAGAGACTCATTTTAATACTGAAAGGCAGTTCCAGATTGAATATAGAGGCTAAAAGGATTTTCCTTTAAAGGTCAGTATTTTCTTTAATGTGGATTTTTCACATAGTGTGACCTCAGAAAACTGTTCCTTGGGGATTGTAACCTGCATATTCTAAGAGTCAATAAAATAAGAACAGAGAAGAGATTTAGTGTTTAATTTCTCTGCTTCATTGTACCATCCCAGATCTTTTGGAAAGAAGTGATAATGTATTGGGAAATCAGTTATGTGGACGAGCCTTCGTACCTTTCTGTGGTGGGCTTAAAAACATTTGGTTGAGGTGGGAGGAAGCAAATGTCAGTTACAGGAGAATAAGATCTGTTCTGACCATTTGGCGGTGGAAAACATTTTAATCCAGACGGAGCCACCAAAAGTCCGTGATCTAACTGAAGGTAGCTCTTGAATACCAAGAATTCGTGCAGGGCACAAAGTCTCCTGTGGACTCACCCTTTCATGAGGTCCCTGGCCACGCTGGTCCGTGGGAGACCAGAGTAGACTGCTAATCTGACGTTCTCATGTGTTGCCTGCCTGTGTCTCAGCCTAACCTCACCACTAGGCCCTGAAATTTATTCCTGACATCTGGCACAAGTCATCATGAAAGTTGAAAGGCAGCAAGTGTGCCTACGGCTGTCACTCAAACCCCGTCTGCGTGCTGGGCTCCCTGCACCTTTGCCTACCCAGCATCGTTAGAGTGTAATCTGAATGTTTTATCTCTTTGACTCTGTCTGTGGCTTGCTTCATTTTCTTTTTCTTTTTTCTTTCTTTCTTTCTTTTTCTTTCTTTTTTTTTTTTTTTAGGCCAAAAGCCTGAACAATAATTTGATTCTTTATGTTCGGCAGTACTTTTAATGGTCATTTCTGAAGTTTAGTTGGTTCGTAACCTCTGTAATCACAAGGCTTGGCATTTTTCTTCCTGAAGAATCTGAGTGAACAGGCAGGAATCTGCCCGCTTTCTCAGCCCCAGCCGTGCCTCCTTTCATCCTCCCCTCTCCCACACATGCCCTCGTGGCTTTGCTACTCACCCCCCATGCAGGTCTGTCGTGGCAGCGAGAGGTCGACATCAAAGCTCGTTCCCAGCCAGCGGCTTGTCTCTAATGCTGGCATTACAGAGAGACAGAGTGAGTGTGAGAGAGAGGGGCCAAGAGGGAGTGAGGGAGAAGTACTGCATCGCTTGAATGGCCTCTCACACAGAAGGAGCCTGAAGAATAGAACAAAACCCTCCATTCTCCCGCTCTTTGTAAGACTCCTGGGCAGAATGGGCACGTGAGGTGCATAGCCGGGTTTGAACTGCATTAGCACTCTTTCAGTTTACAAACAAGAGGCCTAATTTAGAAGAAAAATCTCCTATCTGATTATTTCTTTGTGTTCATCCATGTGGAAAAAATGTCTGTTCAGTGTGTGTGTGGGGGGGTATTGAGGTGGCTTATTAATTCTGGGGGCTGAATCATGATTGTGCAGGGCAATTGGGAGATCATTATTCATCCTTAATTTCCAGGCTTAAAAAAATAAATTGTGGATTGCTAGTTTTGGGCATGATATAAAAAATGTTAAGGAGATTTTATTGTCACTCTGTCTAACCAGCTTCTTCACAAGTAATGCAGCCAATACCTGTAGTTTGTGATCAGATGTCTTCATTCTCTTACTTATGTTTTGTGGCATGAAACAGGATGCAAAGATGGAGGAAGTTCCAGGCAGCAGAGAGTTTTTTGAAACCTTCATGGCTACTAATACATGAGAGGGGCTGATTCCCTAAGTCCAGGCTGGCTAAAATACACACGATAGGTGCAACTATCTAGGCTTTTCAAAAGTGATCAGCTTCCGTGGATGGAAAGGAAATCGACAGGAGCTTTATGGAAAGCATTGATGATGGTTAAGCCTTACTGTCAAATGGTTCCTTAAATCTCTGCTGGGAAGGTTTATTAATTTCTCAATAATGAAGCAGAGGGAGAAATGTAGGAGTAGACTGCATGATAGGGGAACATCATTTTTTCTTAAGATAATATAATCAGTCTTTTCTAAGTTAGGTGAAATAGAACTATGCTGTGGAAGAAAATCCCTTCTGGTGTTTTGGAGATAAAATGTTTTACTGAGAGATAAGACAAACTTGGACGTTGGGTTTAGACTATGTTTGGTCCTCCACATATTTATGTATTTACTTATTTTTGAGACAGAGTCTCACTCTGTCACCCTGGGCAGAGTGCTGTGACATCATCTGCATTCACAGCAACCTCAGTCTTTTGGGCTCAAGACATCTTCTAGCCTCAGCCTTCCAAGTCGCTGGGACTACAAGTGCCCGCCAGGATGCCCTGATAGTTTTTCTATATAGGGTCTTGCTCTTGCTCAAGCTGGTCTCGAACTCTTGAGCTCAGTTGATCCATCTGCCTTGTCCTCCCATAGTTCTGGGATTACAGGCATAAGCCACTGTGCCCCGCCTGGTCTTCCATTTAGATACTCCTTTTAATCACTCCCAGATTGGCATATTTTCCTAAACTCTCAAGAACTTCTTCATTGGGTGCTTGGGGGTCTTATGTCTGTGGTTGAAATCTTGCCCAAAGACACAGCCTTGTCAACAGGGAGATCCAGCTATTTACAGCTGGGGGTATCCTCTTGTTTACAAGTAAGAACAAGAGCTGGGTCGGGATTTTGAGCTTGCAGAATATCTTCACTGGAGTTCTGAAGTCAAAACTCTTGTTGGTCTTCAACACTTCAACAGTTCAGATGTGTTCTTTCCCTTAAGACAGGAGGAGTGTAAAAAATATTTCATGTCCCAGGTGACCACTGAATAATAGAAGGAATTACTTACAGTATACAGTTGAAGGGAATCCTAAGGTCATGCATGGGCTCATGACAGACATGTTATAGATTATTGATACCTGCTTTGTGTTATGTATGTTTTGGCATCAACGGGAGTGGTGGCATGCACACCAGGCTTTGCTATTCCTGGATTGCGTTATCTAAAGAATCCTTTCATTCCTTAAGATCCTGAACAATAAAAGGCTATTGTTGACCTCTATTTTTTGTCTTATAAATAATAATAAATTGGCTTTCTTTGACCAGCCTTGGTATAGCAAACATGGATGATCCCATCTTTGAATTTATCTGCATAGAATAAAGCTAGGTTCTGCCTCAATTTTTTGCAGAAAAGGGTGTCATTTTTTTTTTTAATACGAGTCAATGATGGTGACCTGGTTCCCCTGGCAGTGTTTTGGGAATGTGAATGTGAAGTAATTCTGGTTAAGAAACTCTCTTTCCTAGTCACAATTTGCTCAGTTGTATTTATTTGTTTATTGAGTGATTCAAAAGAAGGCACTCTCTTCTGGTCTTTTTTTGGTGAGAAACTAATGATGAGAGCTGTTTTATCTGTGCTGGGACAAGGCTGAGGGGAAAATAGCAGCATGCTGAGAGCAGCACAGCAGAAAGAGAGAATCTGCCTCCCTGTGAGGTTTCTGAACTCTGACAAAGCCAAGCTGGCATTGCTCTCCCTGTAGACTTCTTGGGATGTGAACAAAAACCTACTTCCAACCCAATTTGAGGTAGGTGGTGAGATTGTAATGAAAATACTCTGAGTGTGTGTATGTGAAGGAGGGAAGGAGATTCTGAAAGCAACTCTAAAAGAAGGTGCTCTGGGCCAAGCACGGTGGCTCTCACCTATAATCTTAGCACTCTAGGAGGTGGAGGCCCATGGATTGCTTGAGCTCAGGAGTTTGAGACCAGCCTTTACTAAAAATGGAAAAAGTAGCCGGGCGTGGTGGTGCACACCTGTAGATCCAGCCACTGGGAAGGCTGAGGCCAGAGTGTTGTGTGAAGTCAAGAGTTTGAGGTTGCTATGAGCTATGATACCACGGCTCTCTACCCAGGGTGACAGAGTGAGATTGTCTCAAAAAAAATAAAAAAATAAAAAAAATAAAGGCACTCTGAGGAAACTACACTTCTCTGCCCCTGGCTTTTGTTATATTAACACATGAGGCTTAGGGATTCTCTAGTTCTTTTGTAACCATGAGGTAGGAAGCCCAGGTGTAGTTGGCAACACCTTGAATCACTGAAATGCTGACTTTGTTGAACCTCAAGATTAATTATCTATAAAAATATGAACCTTCATTTTAATTTTTGAAATTGTCTGTTTTTTAAATTTTCATAGGATAATGAACCAAAGGACTAGGAAGGATTTAATACAGAAATAAGTCATGTGTTTATAACATGTGAAAGATAAATGATATGATGAAATAATATACAAAAGATTGTTTTATCATAACTTTTTGTAAAAGTTTATTAAAATCTATACAATGTTCAATAAGAGTAACATATTAAGTGTGTATAAGGTGATCCATTTTGATGTAGCTAAACCCCTGTGACTGGGTTTTTAGTGTAAGATCTCTTGCATGCGGTTGCAGTGGTATTTTGGGGGAAATTTCCATTTCCAATAATTTATTGCTAACATATTTCTTCATATGTAATTTATAGTAATATCTTTTGTATATTAAGCTTGTATCCTGCAACTTTTATAAACTTACTTGTTATTCTTGTATATTTTTTGTCGATTACATCAGGATTTGACATAGTCGATCATGTGATTTATGAATACACTCAGCTTTATTTTCTTTTCCAAAACGGGTGTTGTTTTTTTTTCTTCTTGCTTATTCAGTTGGCTAAAGCTCCCGTGTAGTGTTGGATGGGGGTTGTGAGAGCAGACCTTGTTATTTCACTCCTGCAGTCCTTCATCATTAAATATTACGTCAGCTCTAATTTTTTCATAGATACCCATTAACAGATTGAGGAAATTTCCTTCTATTCCTAGTTTGCTGAAAATATTTATCATAAAAAGATGTTGGATGTTTAAAAAAGCTTATGTGATATGTACTGAAATGATCATAGAGTTGATCGGTTTGGGTTTGTTAATGAAGTGGATTTCATTGATTGACTTTTGAATGGACCATGCTTTCTTGTGATAAAGCCTACTTGATTATGATGTATTTAATGTATTATAATTTGTAAAATTGTTGGATTAAATCTACAAAAAGACTGTCATTTCTGGCTTTTTGTTCAGCAAAGATATTTTTCTTTTATTCTTTTTTATTTACTTGTGTAATGTTGGCCTCAGAATACATTGGGAAGTATTATCTTCTCCTCCATTTTATGGAACACTTTATATTGAATTAGTATTTTCTCTTCCTAAAGTGTTCAGTAATATTCACCCATGAAGCCATCTCAGCCTTGGGGTTTCCTTGTAGAAAGTTTTTTAACCACTCATTTGATTTCCTCTACAGATGGAAGGGCCATCAGATAATCTATTTCCTTTTGAATGAGCATTGGTAGTTTGTGTCTTTTAAGTAATTAACCCATTTCATCTAAGTTGTGAATTTATTAGAATCACATTGTTCATAAAATTTCCAGATTATATTTGTAGAATCTGTAAAATATGAAATGACACCAGTTTCTTATTCATCTTATTTATGTTGTACTTCTGCCTTTTTTTTTCTTTTATTACTGGTTAGGGTAGCTATGGTTTTGTCAATTTTATAGATTTCCTGAAAGAATTAGGTTTGACTTCACTGACTTTCTTTATTATTTTAATATGATCTATTTTATTTATTTCCACTTTAATCTTTATTATATTCTTTCTTCTTACTTTTATTTTACTTGTCTTACTTTACTCTTCTTACTCTTATTTTCCTACTTTTTCTTAAGGTGGAAGGTGATATCATTAATTTAATACTTTTCTTCTTTACTAATATAAAGTATTTTTTGCTGTTGATTTTCCTATAATTAGTGCTTTAGAAACATCTCACAGATTTTGATATGTTATATATTTGTTTCTATACAGTTCAAAATGCTTCCTTCATTTTCCTTTTGATATTTTTTAAGTGATGGGTTGATTTACGTATATTTTTTGTTTGCAAATGTTTGGTAATTGTCCATATATACTTGTGGTAGCAATTTCCAATTTATTTTCATTGTGGTTATAGAATATGTATGATTTGATTTTAAACATTTTATTCACATTTGGTTTATGGCTCAGAATATAGTCTGTCCTGGTGAATGTTCTGTGTGCCCTTGTTCTACTGTCGTGAGGTAGAGTTTTTACAAGTGTTTGACAGTGATGTCCATCTCCTAC
>CAUYRH010166942.1:0-17247 GCA_963574655.1 Perodicticus potto | reverse complement strand
TCTCACTCCCCCACCCTCACCCCTGCCCCTCTGTCCATCTCACTCTCACTCCCCCACCCTCACCCCTGCCCCTCTGACCATCTCCCTCTCACTCCCTCACCCCTGCCCCTCTGTCCATCTCACTCTCACTCCCCCACCCTCACCCCTGCCCCCTGTCCATCTCCCTCTCACTTCCTCACCCCTGCCCCTCTGACCATCTCCCTCTCACTCCCCCACCCTCTACCCTGCCCCTCTGCCCATCTCCCTCTCACACTGCCTCACCCTCCTTCATGGAAGTGATGGTCCATGAAGGGTCCAGGCCAGTGAGTAAAAAGGTGTCAGGGAGGGAAGACACAGAGGTCCCCAGGGCTGGCCTGCCAGGGAGGCTGAGAAGACATTGGAGAGGGGAGGAAGGGGGAGGAGAGTGAAAAGAGAGTCATGGCCAGAATGGGATCCAGACAGTGGTTTTCAGAGGTTCTGGAGATGGCCCAGAACAGGGCTGGGATGGGCTTCTGAGGCAGTGGGGCTGGGAGGACCTGGAGAACCTCGAGGTGGACGTGAGGGAGACAGGATGGGGGGAGCTGGTGTGATGTGGGGGAGACCCACACCCAGGTGGGCAGGGGAGGGACAGTCACAGCCAGGGCTCTGCCGCAGGGCGGGGTCCCTGTGCTGCTGGCTGTGCATAAACCAGGACTTCCCTCATCTGAAAAATGAAGCATTAGGGTAACTCAAGATTTTGTGTATAAACTCCTCTAATAGGACTAGATGAGAAAACAGTATGAAATTTACTGAATTTAATAAAAGTTAATGTATCATCCTGCACTTAATGTTAATAAAATCTATTGCCTATAGTGCATGGCAGATGGATACATTTCTGTGTTTGGAAAAGACGTAGGAATCAGAGCAGCCCACAGGCTCATGGGAAACAGCACAGGGAACGCTGCTCTGTCTCAGAACTTGGTGGCAGGAATCTCGTTGCAGGCACATTGGTGATACCACGTCCAGAGCGACCCTCCAGTCGAAGCACACAGTGAGTGTCAGAGTGCATGGAGAGGAAGCGTGCCCTGCGGCCTCGCGTCCCAGGAGGTGTGGGAGGCACAGAGGGCGGTTACCTGGAGGGAAGAGGCGGAAACACACACGTGGTCCCAGACAGCACAGACCCACCTCAGTGGGGACATGGGGGAACGATTAGAAAAGCTGACCATGGTGCAGTCACTTTCATGCTCTGGGGGACGTGTAACAGGCGATCACTGCATTTGTCACTTTGAGGAAGGACTGTCGATGTTGCCTGGCAAGTCCTCACAGCACTGGGAGCTCAGAGCTGGCTCTGCCCCCATCCCCCAGGCAGATGCAACCCTGGGGACAGTTCGCACTGGAGTCACTGCTCATGCTTTCCTCAGGGTTATTTCATAATTGCATTGGCAGGGACAGAGGTGAGAATGGGACCACAGTTCAGGCGACTCAAACCAAAGGAATGTCCCCTGGGGGAGCAATCATCCTCCCCCGCCCCCGACCCAGGCGTGGCCCCGTGGATTTCCTTGCTAGGAAAACAGGCCACTCCAAAAGTTGTCCCTCGAGGGCAGCGCCTGTGACTCAAAGGAGTAGGGCACTGGCCCTATATACTGGAGGTGGTGGGTTCAAACCCAGCCCTGGCCAAAAACTACAAAAAAAAAAAGAAAAAGTTATTCCCCTAATATTTAAGGTCTGCTGAGGACAGTGACCAGGCTGCATGTATCGTGATGTCCTTAGTTCTCAGACTGCCAGTGACTCAGCCACCCTCTGCCTCCAGAAGAGGAGACTAAGTCAAAACAAAACAAAACAAAACAGAAAAGGGCTGGCAAGGTGAATGTCCCCCTGCCCTTCTCCACTCAACCCACCCATCTCCACTCTGAGATCAGCAAAGTGAGGTGCTGACCACAAGACAGTGGCCACTGCTGAAGTCAGCAAGACCGAGGACGCTGAAGGAGACAACAGGGGGACTCTGCCCCTGACAGGTGCCAATCAAAGCAGGTGACACAGCCCTCCAGATATGCCGTCAGTAAGTGCAGGGCACCCTGTCCGGTAGGTGAAATAAACCTGCACACCCAAACTAAGCTCTGGTATTTCAGAGACAATCATTCTCATTCAATGGAAATCATGTCCAGCCCAGATGTACATGCTCAGCATGAGAAATGGTGAGTGGGTGTTTGTGAACTTAAAATACACAGAGCCATAAAATTGGGTGCATACTTAGGTATAATAACACATTGCAAAAAAATGTTAAAGGGATGATAAGGAGGCAGAAAAAGATGTTTAATAAAACAAAACACTACTGAGCACCAACTGTATATAAGTGAGCGGGGAGGGGGAAGTGTCTACACCAGAAGGTCCCTGCCTGTCCTCAGGGCCGTCGGGAAGGAGGATGTCAGTGCTTAGATCATTTTCTACAATTATCAAAACCACAGCCTTTCAGATACAGGCAATGAAGTGTGCGACTGGAAAACGGCCACAGAGAAGGGAGGACTCACTCTTTGTTGGGGTTAGGAGGGAGAGTTTTGATGGAAGAAGTGACGTGTGAGCTGACTCTGAACAGGCAGATAGATGAGGAAAGGCAGAAACGTAGAAATGGTTTCCAGGACGAGACAGCGGTCCAACTACCAGATGTGAGGGAGGGTCCGGCATCAAGGGGGCAAAGATAAAGGTCCAGCTGCCAAGCAGCCAAGCTCTCAGAGCCCAGGAAGATGTAGACTCAGCACAGAAAAGGGAGGGCTGCTTGTGAGCTCGGGAGAAGTCTGGCAGGAAAACAGCATTGGACGGGACGCCCCGGAGAGAGCAGAGGAGTGGAGGCTGCCCTCCGAGGAAATGACTTAGAAAGGTTTACACTGAGGCAAATATGTGTGGATGGTCTGGAGCACGTAGCCTCAGAGGTGCTCAGAAAACATGCCTGTGGCAGCCGCAGTTTGATTTTGCACAGGGGCATTCCTGGAGAAGACCCTGAATCAACACATGGAGGGCAGCAGACAGTGGCACACGCCTGTAGTCCCAGCTGCTCAGGAGGCCGAGACAGGAGGATTGCTTGGGTCCAAGAGCTCCGGGCTGTGGGGTGCTGTGCTGCTCAAGTGTCCACTGTACACTTGTCATCAGTAAGGTGGCCTCCTGGGAGCAGGGGCCGCCAGGTTGCCTAAGGAGGTCGAACCAGCCCAGGATGGAAACAGAGCAGGTGGAAACTCCCATGCTGATCAGTAGTGGGGTCACGCCTGTGAATAGCCACTGCACTCCAGGCTGGGCAACATAGCAAGACCCGTCTCTAAAAAGAAAAAATACACAGAGGGAGAACATTGGTTTGGCTCCAAAAGTGAGATTTTGGGGCGGGGTTGTAGATTGAAGTCACAGATTATAGGTGACTTTAAAGATACTTTAGTTTGTAATTGGTTGAAGAAATGAAGTTTTATCTAAAGGCTTGGAGTATTTTAACTTAATATAAGAAAGTCTATTAATCAGGGACAAACCACCAGACTTTTATCAAAACTCAAGGGATCCGTTAAGTAAACTGTGATGGCGGAGACCTAGTGTGTACAGGCTGAGAAAGATTTCTCCAGACAAAGATTAACACATAAAAATACAAAATTTACTCTATCACCTTAGAAGGAGGGAGAGAGTGAGGAAAGAGAGGGAACAAAGTGACCAGGGAGATGTGTGACATTCCAAAGAGAGAGGGGGAAACGCCAGCCCTGAGGTGCAGTGGCTTGCAGTTTTCTGGGGACAAAAAGAAGGAAAATGGTGTTTTACTCATTTTGTGGTATTATGTGGTTTAATGACTACCTCTGTGCTCCCTCCATCTTCTCAGCCAGGCGACACGGTGACAAGCTTGTCACCAACAGTGAGTCTGTCAGTTCTACCCTCAATATGGGGCTGGGGCCCGACGCTCACCCCTGTGCTCCCTTCCAGAGCTCCAAGGCTGTGAAACAGGTTCCAAAAGGCAGCAAGCTGGTGACAGCAAGGAGGAAGGTGGACGTTTCCTTCCTGTCTGGTCTCTTCTGGTGCTGTGACAACAGAGTGCCCGCAGGGTACCTGCTAGCTAGAGGGAAAGCGAGAGCAGAGAGCAAACAGCTCTTGTGACCAACTTCAGCCCTTACCATGAAACTGTGAGTTAATATTTTTCCTACTGTTTCCCTATTAAGACGACCTGGCTTTCCGTGAGCCCCGCAGTTGTGGTGTAAGCTGTGCCTTGCATGGCCTCGGGCCTGTGAATGAGCTGTGTCTTGTTGTTACAAGGGATAATGACCAAGATGGGAGCTGGCGGGAGGGAGAGCCTGGCCTCCCAGCAACTCAGCCTAGGGCTTCTGCCCCCTCCACCCCAAGAGGGAGGCCATTTTGTCAGCCGGGGAGGAGGAGCTTAAGATTTTAATTTAGTTCACATTTAGTTTAGCAGAGTGGTGGCTGCTTGCAGGTGATAATTAACACTGCTGGAATTCCAGGCTCAAGTCAAGGCTCAGGCACCAGCTCCACTTTGTGTAGTCAGAAGGAAAGTTAGGCAGGTCTTTTTGCTTGGCGTGTGCTGCCCTGAAAAGATTGTCTTCTTTTAGAGGGGAGAAACTTTTCTAGAAAAAGAGGTGAAGGGAGTATCTCTCCAAGGTCCAAGCAAAGGAGTAAACACACACCGAGCAGGGTCAGTTGTCCTCCAGTGACAGCCCTGGCAACCCTTTCACGCCCAGAATGTCTGGTGATGCCAACGCTCTTTCTGGGTGTTTAATCTTGCACATCTTCAGGCATTTCCCCCAGGGCCCCGTGTGCTCCCCAGAGGAGGAATGGGTGCTTCCAGGGCACGCTCCAAGCAGGTGTGCTGAGGCACTACCCATAGAGCCCAAATAAGCAGCCGTGCTAACCTGTGGGCATTTAAATTCCCATGATCACACACAGCGCTGCTTCACACAGGCTTGGTGGACCATGAAGCCTATACTTTCTCACACCCACTTTACTCCCCCTCTCCCTCCCACCCTCGTCTCCTCTCCCGCACCCCGTTCCTGGCCGCTGAACTCCCCTCTGGTGGCCAGCGAGTCTCAGCAGCTTTTACGTTGAGACTCCACTGCCTGTGCAGCGCCCGGAGCTCCAGTTCCCTCCCGGGCAGCAGAGTGCCCTACACAGGGAGCACAGCAGTCCGGAGGGTTAGCAGGGCCCAGACTTGGGCTGCCCCCAGCCAGAAACAGCTCGGGAGCAGGATGGGCCCCACTTGTGCATCCCCAAGTGGCCGTGGCCACCCTGTAACCAGACGTGGCCACGTGGTCGCCTGCGATGGGGTTGGGCCGAGAACTCAGCTGGCCACCAGACCTGCGCACCCACCCAAGGTTTTCTTCGGCAGAAGCCACCATTACTACCTGCCGTGTGTCTTCATTCTGTGTCTGAGGGGGGAGAGAACCGCCCAGCCGCTCAGTCCCACAGCCCAGGCCCTGCCTCCAGCAGCTGCCCTGCCCAGCGCCCACATGTGCTTCTCTCACCCCTGCCCCAGAGACAGGTCCGCCTGCATGGAGGCCTGCCACATACCCCTCCTCTGTGGCCACCGCCCTCATGTTCCTGAGGCTGTCCTGGGGTCCGAAGGTGCCAGGACACCGAGGGCTTGCCCCACCCCTGTCCACCTGTCCACTGGGCTCCCCCCATGTTAAAGAGCAGCTGTGGGTCCCCCATGTGCACCAGCCTTATGCAGAAGCCCAAGCCAAAAAGATGAATAACTGTCTCCAGAAATCAAGCTCGGCAGATAAGGAAGAAAAGGAGAAACCACCGCCACATGGCAGGAGAAACAGGAATATGAATCTCTTATTCCTAAAAGCAAACCAGACCCACACCATTTATCCAAGTGAAATGTGTGACCTACAACAAGGACTAAGGAGCTATCTTAGTGAGCCTTTCTTACGCTCCAATTTGAAGCTTCTTTTATCTTAAACTGTTTACACAAACAAGCTCACCTAAGTCAATTCATTAAAACTGTGATGGGCTCAATTTAACAGTAATTGAGTTTCTGTTACACACACTAACTCATAAATTTAACTGGCTCTACTTTGAAATTAGGCTGATATCCTATAAATACAACCTTAGTAACATTTTAATGTGTATCTCACCTTTGTTCCAAGAAAGGTTGGCAGCGTCCCATCCCTGCTAATCTGTGGGCAAACAGAGCCCTCTACGGGGAGGCAGATAGATGTTTGCGTGACTTAACTTAGGAAACATCTCAAAATCCAAAGGAAAAGCATCTTAGTCCAGGATTAGAGGGAACATCCTTCATGTGCTCCCAAGCACTCCCCTCACTGAGTGGTTCCCTCCTGAAAGTGTTGGGGTGAGCAGGGTTATAAGGGGTTATAAAGATGGCAGCACCCCCACACCAGGTCCTCAGCCCATGCTCTGCCTTAGGCCCTGGGAACTAGGCACACAGGGTCTGCAGCTGGCCCCACACCTGCAGGGCTGGTGTCTCCCTCCTAATTAGCCTTGGGGTCTGAGCACACAGAGGGATTTCCTGGTAAAGTGGGCTTCTCCCCCAGGTTCTGCTGGGTTTTGAGGGAGCCTAGCCACCCTGCACGGCTATGCTAGGCTCTGGCATTCCCAAGGTCCTGCAGGCCCATCTCAGCAGAGGGTAGCACCATAGTTACCTTTACCACCAGCTCCCTCGATGCCCCAGGACCATGAAAAGAGGCCAGAGGTGGATGTGCCCAACCTCTTCAAGGTCTGGGGACAGCTGGGCCCTCACAGCAAATGTGGGAAGACTCAGCTTGGAACCCCCATGCAGACTCCTAGACCCCGGGGCATCTGTCTTCATAAGCCTTCCCCATTTCAAAAGCACTCTCACTCCCCCCCACCCCCGCAGGGTTGGTTTCACTCCAGCTGTCACCCCCACCAGCAAGACTTCACCCCCAAAGCTGATGCTCAATGGAGAATCCCTGGGTTGCCCTCCTGAGAGCCCAGCTGTCTGAGTGAGGGTGGGAGCCGACCCTTCCCATCCCTTTTCTCCCCTTCCCTCTGTCTTGCTCGCTTCCCCCAGGTTCCTGTTCCTGTTCACTAAACATGACATACCCTTCCCAGGCCAAGCAGTGATTCGCTGAGGTTTTTGGCCTCAGATTTTCTTGAGCAATGGGAAGATTTTGTGAAAGGCGACTTGGTCTGCAGACATCTCCCTGACCCAGGTAGAGACTGTCTTTTCTCTTCTACTGGGAGCAGTGCTCACTCCCTTCCAGGTTCCCAGCCTCCTCGTCCTTTGTGGGCACTCACGCTCTGGAGCCAGCTGCTCGCCTGCAGATATCGGCATAGCTGTGGGGCTGGGAAAGCAGGTCCCAGCCTGGTCGTCCTTGACAAAATTCTTCTGAGGCCTCTGTGCTCCTGTCTACTTTGGTATGGGCCAATGGCTTTGCTTGTTTGGTGCCCACGAGGACACAGGACACTGCCCGACCCATCCACCTGGCCGCAGCACTCACCACATCAGGGCCAGCTGAGTGGCCACCTGGGGCACTGCCCTGCCCCTCCCACTCACCTGCATGTGTTCAGGCTCTGGGCTCGCAGGCAGCTTCTGGGTCCAGGCTGGGGGTGGGGGCTAAAAGAATCAACACAAGAGCCCTGGAGGGTCGGACGCTGTAGGAAGGTGAGTGCACGGGCTAGAGCTACCTGGTTTGGGGGTGTGGACACAGCTGCACAGTGCCTGACTGTCAGGACCCCCCACTGCGGGACGGCCCGTCTGTGCCGAGCGTTGGAGCAGATGGACGGTGAGCATCTTCTTGCTCCTGCTCCTTTGTGGACATGCATCCTGTGCCCACGTGGACAGCCAAACTGGGTGGTGCCTCACCCCTACCCTTCCAGCCCCTGGGAGCCCTGATGCCACAGGGCAGGTGCAGAGCCTGGTCCCCAGCCGCGTGTTCACAGGACAAAGACATGAAAACCATTCCCTCATTTCAGCCCTCACAGGCTTTTCCTTCCTGTCCCTGCAGATGGTCCTGGCCAGGGCCTGGGGCTCGTGGGTCCAGAGAGCTGCCCCACCTTGGAAGGGTCACGGCAACCAGCTGACCCAGCCTCCCTCTGCACCCAGGAGCGGCTGTGGAATCTCAGCTTGATGGTTCTCCTCACACGACAGCCTGGCTCCTGGCTCTCCTGGGCCTTGGGGGTTAGGCAGCCCAGCAGACTCCCCAGGGAACCAGTGGTCCGCTCAGAGGATAGCAGCACAAGAGACCACAGCCTCCCCCAGCTCTTCATGGCACAGAGCTTGGAGAAGACCACCGTGGGAGCAGCCCTCAGGGGCTCAACAGCCAGGCCAGGAGAAGAGTCTTTGCAGATAGGTCCACACTGCTCAGTGTGGTGGGGCCAGGACCCCCAGGACCCTGAGGAGGCTGGGGCTAGAAGGTCATAGGGACACTGCCAGGCAGCTGCCCTGAGCTTGGGGCTCCTCTGGGCATCCCTGGGGGTCCCTCCCCACCCTCTTCTCGAGCCTCATAAAAAGGCCCTCTGTCCTCAGGATGCAGCCCCCTCAGTCCCTCCACACTTTCCTAACTCCTGTGGAACCTGCACCCCCAGATTTGGCTTCTGTCTGTGCTCTGCTCCCTGTATCACACCCTCGTGGGGGAAGACCACCACTACCCACCATGTTCACCTGCATCCCTGGGGCTGCCCAGGGCTGGATAGAGACATAGGGATGCAGCCCATGCCAACTGGGGCTCTGACATGCTCCTTCGTACACCAAAGCCTCAAGTGAGAGGAACAGCACTCTGAAGGTGGATTCCCAGGTGGCCTTATGCTTCTGGAAGCCTCTGCCCTGGAAGGTCACTCTCCCAGTGTGGAAGCCCTTGTGGTCCCCTCCTCTGTTCCAGGCTGCTGTGCTATGGAGTGTTCTGTTTGGCCCAGTGAACATCCCAATTGCAGCCTGATCCTCCCAACATCCAGATAACACCAACACCTGCCTGGCACAGTCTGGCGACCCTGGTGAGAGTCTGCCCCCCTGATGGTCACCTCCTGCTGGACTGGAGGCCAAGGTCAGAGCCCAGAGTCCCATAGTGGTAAGAGTCTCAAGGAAGGAGGAAGGGCCGTGGCAGGTGGAGCCGAGAGTGGAGCCCTGAGGACAGACAGTGTGGCAGCCGGAGCAGCAGCCCAGGTGGGACAAGTGGCCTCATCCACGATCAGGAGGTGCGTATAGCACAGGTGTGTCCTTGTCAGACAAACGCATGTGAACATGTGTCAGGTGACAGCTGTTTCACTTGGTGACCAAGGAGACAGCTCCGTGGAGGGTTGCCAGGCCGAGCTGAGGACGGGCCCAGGAAGAGCATCCCTGTGTGATGGGGCAGCTGAGCTGACATGGTCATGTTCTGAGAGGTCCTGTGAGGCCCTGGCCATGTACGTGGGACATAAGATAAAGGGGTGTCAGCAGGGCAGGGGTGAGGGGCCTCAGCTGTTTGGGGGTCCCTGGTGGGCAGAGGAGCATCTGTCCTGTTGTCTCCCGTTCTGTAAAGATAAGCTTGTGACTCGTCATTACTGTGGGAGCCCTGAGACTTCAGTTTCAGGTGCCAGGTCCCTGCCAGGGGAGGTCAGTAGCAATGTCCCCGCTGAGTGGCCTGTGGGTTCCCAGTGCTGAGTCCTCTGCCCCCTTGCGTGGTGGGCTGGGCTGAGCGGCCTGAGACTGAGTTTCTTTTCCCACCTGGGGCCACTTCCCCACATTCCACACTCTCAGAGCTTCTGTGTACTCTCTGGGGAAAAGCTGAGCCACCCAAGGGGTGGAAGTAACAGAGAAATATATTTTGGATCAAAGAACTTCCAGGTGGTTAGAGCCAACTACAGAAAGAATGGGAATGCTCCAGAGTGCTGGGGGCATTCAGGCAGAGGCCAGGTGACCTCTTGGGAGGACACTGTGTCCGACAGTTACTGGGTCGAGAGAGTTCAGTGCCCGGAGATCCCTGGATGCCCAGAGGTGCGGGCAACGGTTGTTGGTGCACAACTGCCTGGCCACCTTTCCAGGAAGAGGGAGGTGCAAGTCCCAAGAGTGACACACACATGCCCAACCCAAGGTCTGTGCACACGGGCCAGTTGATTCTCACACCTTCTGACTCTGTGACTCTCCAGAGGGCTGGGGGCGTTTCTCTGCAAGAACCAAACCACACAGACCCAGCAGCTGCACAGAGGTTGGGGTGGAGGCCACCACCCCCGCACCCGGTTCCCTGAACGTAGGGTGGCACAGTCCCACCTTCCCCCAGCTCTGGGATGAGCCCGGCTCCCTAGGAGTGGAGGAGTCCCTATCCCCATTAATGTGGAGGGAAGGCCACACACATTCCTGGAGCCCTGTTTCAGCACAGCCTGCAGCAGGTAGACACCTTGCCAGTGGCAGGTTTAAGTAGCTTCACCAACCAGTTCCAGTTCTGGGAGGGGACACAGGCTCCCCAAGGTATCACAGTGCTGTGATGACACCCAGGTCCTCTCACCCCATACTTCGTCTCTCCTCGGGCCCTCATCCTGGCTGTGGGTCACTGGGGCCTGTGGGCTCCCCGCCTCTCCTGGTTGCCCATCTCCCTGAAGCCAACAGGGCCAACAGCTTGGTTGGCCAACCCCATATAGCCCCAGGGCTCAGAGCAGAAAACAGAGCGTTTTCTCAGAAGAGGAACAGAGGTGCCTGTCTGAGGTCACCCCTGCTCCACAGCCTGACCCTGGGCTGTCAGGGCCTCCTGCTTTCCCACTGCTCAGATGTTGGGTGGGGCCCAGAAGCCTCTCCAGGGCTACAGTCAGCAGATGGGGAGGGGAGAACAGGCCCTAAGGCAGGACCCAGAGTTCTTCCCCTGGGAGCCACCCGTGTCCCACACACCCGGCCTCACCGGGCATCGGGTGGCTCATGGAGAGCAAGGGCCCCTCTGTCCTCCCAGCCCCAGAGGCTCTGTCGCTGGGCTCACAGACTGGTCTCACAGGAATTTTTGTTTCCACACAAAAGAAGAGGCGAGTACAACTCTGGGTCGGGGCAAGACTCCACCTCCCCAAAAGGCAAATCAGCTCCTTCCGGCAGCCCGGGACCCTGGGCATTCCTGTCTGAACCCAGGCCCTGGGAAAATGCCCTTCCACTCTGCATGTTAGGGTCTGAAAGTCCCTGGAGCCATCCTGGGCCCAGCTCGCGCCCGAGAACACAGGAGCTTGGAAGACCACAGGGGTGGAGGCGGGAGGGCTGTGGCCAAGAGCAGCAAGGTGAAACCTGGGGTTCCTCAATGTCCCAGCCCCACCCAGCCCCACACACACCACAGGGTCTGAGGAGGGGACTTCGGATCCCAGTTAGGAGCCACAGGACACCGGACGGGGCTGCCAGCAGGAGATAAATGCCTGAGGTTCCAGCTGCCCCATCTGTGGCAATTTGTTGCAATAACTCTAGTTGACTAATGAGCCTATTACTTTAAGTATGAATATTAAAATCTGCAAGGCTGGCTGGACCCCACTGTGACCAGAAGCCTGAGGGTGGAGGAGGAAGTTCCACAGATGGCGCCAGGCAGGTCCCACTAGATCCCCCATCCCCAGCCCTGGCCTGTGCAGAAGAAATCCTAGGAGAACGACAGTCCTGGGGGGTGAGCCCCTAAGGAGTGACAGGCCATGCCCACCCAGTAGCAGGTGCCCAATGGTCTCATTCAGATCCCCATGTGGACCATATCTGCCCAGTCAACCAGATGTCAGCAGCACAGCTCAAAAGAGCCCCCAAGAGGGGTTCACCACGGATAACTGACACCAGACTGCAGCCCGGCTTGGAGTGGAGGGGCCCCTCTTATAGGAAGGGGCTGTGCTCTGGCCAGGGTATCAAGTTGAAACAATCCTGAAACTGAGGTTGTGAAGGTTACAGGGCCGGCATGGGTCGGGGGGGGGGCACATAAGTCCAGATCAGGCCTTTGAGAACACACATCTCAGTGAAGCTGATGCTGAGGTCTGCTCAGCAGGGACCTCAGGAAACACGGTGGCCCTCACTGGGCCCCTCTAGGAGGTCCGAGTGCAAAGTGTGTCCTCTATCTCCCAGGGTCTCCTTCCCTGCACCTGCCAGGGGCCTTGTGTGGCCTCTCACTGTGGCTTCTCTGCCCTAGGTCTGCTTTCTAAACAACCAAAAGAAATATGACAAAGTCACAACACTGATGCCATGTTCGACTGCCCTGTGTACAGAGAATTTGGGGGCTGCATCTGAGTCTTGGGCGAGAAGAGCACAGGGATGTACTTTCCACTTGAACAAAGGTCCACTGAGAATTTGCCCCATTCCAGACACTGCAAGTGCCAGACACTGAGTGGGGAAAGACTCAGACTGTTTTATCAGAGCAGAGATTTCAGATAGAAACACAGATGAAAGCAATTGCTGGCAATTTTCTCCTTTTCTTACCAATAGAACCTGCCCTGTGCAGTTCACAGGCAGCGTTTGCCCATCTGAAACGCGTACACCCCGCCATTCTCGCAGGCAGGCACAACTGAGCCCCAGTCTGGCCAGAGAGAGGTGGGTGGGAGCTTTGAGGAGAGATTTCTGTAGAATCTCTTAAAAGTGGACAAACCTAATAGTTGCTCTTGGCCCCCCATCACTTCCTGCTGCCTAAAGCAAATTAACAATTGCTGTAATTGTCAAGAGCCCTGCAGCTCTCTGAGATGGGGCAGGGCCCACCAGCCACAGACCCCACCCCATTGCCCCACCGTGGGGGAGGAGCAGCTGTGGTCTGATGGCCATTCTCACCTGGCTTCCTCGTGTAACCACCCACTCTGGGACTTTAGCAGCAAAATCGGTTACAAACAAGTCAGGGGGACGATTCCAACCAGGCAGGAATGCCCCGAAGGAAATTATGGGCTGGAACCATAGCAGGGGCAAAGCCAGTGGCAGAAGTGTTGAGGCCGAGGTATGGGGACAGTGAGGGCCCAGGCCGGGACGAGCGAGCTTCAGGGGCAGAGGCCTCCCTCAGCACACCAGAGCCCTGAGCTGGGCAGCAGGGCTGGCAGGAGATCAGACGTAGGTGGGGAAGGAAGCTGAACCCCACAAGGAAGAGATTTCAGATATTACTCTTAAGAGACGAGAAGTAGTTGGAGGACATTAACAGGAATAAGACAATCCAGAGTTTTCCCCCAGTCACTGCTGACGTGTGTCGCAGGGTGACCGCGGCTGTCCCGTGTGGCATGAGTGCTCTGCTCCATCCCTGGCCAGCACCCACATAAAGCTTGGAGCCCCCAGAGGTGTTACAAACACAGCATCTTGAGTGTCCCCTAGGGCCACCCTCCTCCACCCTAGCCAGCGAGTGAACTGGTCTGTACAGAAGGACAGTGCATGGGCAGCATAGGGACTGGCAGGTCCAGGTGGTGCCTTGAAGGGTGGGGAGGCCTCTCAGATGTAGTTGGAAAAAACCCTGATGGTGCTCTGAGCTCCGTGGGACACTGAGGTGGCAAGTGAGCTTAAAGAACCACTAGGCCTCGAAGCCATCCAGCCCAGCACAGTGGCCTCGGGGGCAGCAGAAGCCACACAGTGGGCTGTGGCCAGTGGGTGCCAGGCGGGGAGAAGCAGGTGCTTGGGGGCAGGCTCTGCCAGGGAAGGAACCAGTACCCTGCCGTGGAGGTGCTGCCTGCTGGGTGATGGGGGGGGTCACTGTGCGTTTGTTCCCACAGCAGACTGCAAAGCCAGGTGCCAGCAGGGACCCAACTTCCAGCCTCACTGTGAGCCCCCTGTGGGTGGGGGGCTACTGCCGTGGGAGAACAGAGAGGGCGAGTGGGGGGCAGGAGGAAGCCACGGTGTTTGTGGTGGGCACTTAGAACTGGACCTGGTGAGCAGATTGCAGTTCACACAGGGAGCAAGGGGCCTTGGACGATGGGTCTGGCTGGGGAAACACTCTGGGCCTCCCTCGAGTCACTGAGCCAACAGGATCCTCATGGCTCCCCACCTCCCCCAGATACTCCCACCTCCCCCCAGGTATCTCACCTCCCCACCAGGTGCCCCCACCTCCCCCAGGTGCTCCACCTCCCCCCAGGTATCTCACCTCTCCCCAGATACCTCCACCTCCCCCACCAGGTGCCCCCACCTCCCCCAGGTGACCCCATCTCCCCCTAGAGGACCCCACCTCCCCCCAGGTGCCCCAACTCTAAGTGTCCTCATCCCACCCCCACTTATCCCAGTTCCCCAAGATGATCCCATCTCCTCCTAGGTCCCCCACCTCCCCAAGGTCACCACCCCTCCCCCAGGTTCTGCACCTTCCCTGCCCTCTGTGTGACAGTGTTTCCCACTGCACTGTCAGGGATCTTGGCTGCTGGAACTGAGGGTGTGCGATGACTGCACATGGGGGATGAGAACTTGGCTGGTTGTTTGTGCAAATTGGCGGCTGAGCATGCGGCATCTGCCTGGAGGTTGGGAAGCAGCGTCTGGGTCAGTTCCCAGCGGCTCTATGGTCCCAGCTGGCAGCAGAAATTCCTGCTGTCTTATGACAGATGAGAATTCGCAGGGCTGGGAGACAGTACGGGTCAGAGAGGTATGAGGGCAGAAAACTCCTCTGATAAGACTTAGAAGACCCTGGAACACATGGGCAAAATGCCTTGGCGATAACATCAGGGTGAGTGGCCTTGAGTGCTGGCAGACATCAGAGACTTATCCAGGAGCGCAGTACAGACTGCGACCTCCTGACCGGCACCATGCCAGGAGGTTCTGCCAACACCTGAGGGTCACTCAGGATTAGCGAAGGTTCAGGTCACCAGTATTTGTCCTGCAAAAATTAACATGTAGGAATAATTCCATGAAATTAGATTTGTATGGAACACATTTGAGGAAAATCTGAAGGAAACACTGAGTTTTACAAAATTCACTAGGCATTGCCCACAAGATGGGTGTCATGTTAAACACAGAGAGAGTAAAAAACAGAAAAGGTGGAAGGTGACAGAATGCAATAAATGAGTGAATCTGAACAACTGGTCATTATTCCAATAATAGGCAAATGCCCCCTCTTATTACTACAACATTCCTATAAAGATTTTGTTCTGGCTTGGCGCCTGCAGCACAATGGTTATGGCGCTGGCCACATGCACCGAGGCAGGTAGGTTAGAACCCGGCCTGGGCCTGCTAAGCAATAATGACAAATGCCACAAAAAAATAGCCTGGCTTTGTGGTGGGCACCTGTAGTTCCAGCTACTTGGGAGGCTGAGGCAAGAGAATCACTTAAGCCGAAGAGTTTGAGGTTGCTGTGAGCTGTGACGCAACAGCACTCTACCGAGGGTGACATAGTGAGGCTCTGTCTCAAAAAAAAAAATCTCTCCCAGGTGACTTTAATGTCCAACCAAGTTTGAGACCATGGATCTTTGTTCTCCACTGTGGCCCAAAACATGGTATTTCTATAGATGTCATAAGCTGTAAAATACCGAGTGGTGGAATGGTCCTCTCAGAGTCTCATGTTGAAGTCCTCATCCCAGGGTGATGCTGTCAGGAACGGCCTCTGGGGGCCAGGGTCCTGAGGGTGGAGCCCACCTGGTGGGAGTCGTGCCCTTGTGAAAGGGGCCCAAGAGCCCCCGCCGTCCCCATGTGAGGGAAAAGCCAGAAGGTGCCGTCTGTGGGCCAGAGAGCTGCCAAGCCTTGACCTTGGACTTCCAGACCCCAGACTCAAGTGACTATGGGGTGTAGGCCTCAGGTCCACGGCTGTCTTGGGATAAAGGTGGTAAAGCAGACTGATCCCCGCACTTGGCTGGCCCCACACGGTGGCCGCAGAAAGTGCCCTCCTTGTGCTCCAAGCATGGGGTTGCATTACAGATCTCAGATTCTCAGACTCCAGGGGGATGGACCCAGCTGTGGGCAACAGCTCAGGCTGTCGGGTCACTGTCTTCCCTGTGCAGCAAGGCTCCTGGACTCACGGTAGCGCTAGAAGGCCGCCCCAGAGGTTCACGGGGTAGCAGGGCACAGCCAGGCTGGAGTTCCCCCCGAGGCAGGGTCAGTAATGGCTCCTTCTCCACTTCTCAGCCCAGTGTCCCTCACTAGCACACCTGTGGCTGGCAGAGGGGACTTTGAGGACTTCATGTTCTATCTGACATTTAAGTGTCAGTAGCCAGGGCCCTTAGCAGTCTGCTAGGAAATCTATAAGTGCCAGGTGTAGAGGAATTAAACCCAAATACAGAAAGTCACTTGCTCACAATCCTGCAGGCGGTGAGCAGGTCTCCGACAAAAGTCTCAAAAACAATACAGTAGAACCTCCATAGCTGACCCCTCCCTACACTGACCACCTCCTTGACCCAATCTTCAGAGAGGGATGAGCACCAGCAGGCCTCGCTCCTCACACTGACCGAGTGCCACAGTCCCACGGGTGGTCACTCACAGAGGCGATTCTGTATTATCTCTCCACTACAGCAACTTGACTGAACTGCTGGGAACAATCCCTTCCTCTAAATTAGCAGAGCCACCAGAGGCCGGCCAGGCTCCCAGGACCTCAGCTGCTTTGGGGTGGGCAGTGGGAGAAACGCCAGCTATCACAGGGCAGGCCCAGCCAGTGGCCACTGCGGGGGGAGTTCTGACCCACCCAGAAGGGGATGCCAGGAGCCCCGGGTCACGTCCTTTTATGATTCATGTGTGAAACCACTTTAGTCACAGATGGGGAGACTTAAACAACATGCTCATTCTCCTACGGAGATCCCAGACCCAGGCGTGGCAGGCCTGGCCCTCTGCGGGCTCAAGGGGAGGGTCTTTGGCCCCATCCTCTTTCCCATCCCTGAAGCAGGGCCCGGCTCCCTCATGGCACCACAGCCACCATGTCAGCCCCTCTCACTCTGCTCTTCACAGAGCTGCCCGAGGGTCCCCTGAACTATGAGCATCTCCTCGGGCAGAAAGGCCTCATGCCACCTGTGTCCGGTCTCTTCCTCACTCCCAGACCAGCATCTGTTCTCTCCCAAGTCTCAGCTCAGCCAACAGCCCCTCCTTCCAGGAAGCTTCCAGAACCTCCTGGACTGACAGCCAGCCATCCTCTACCCTGGGTCTCCTAGGCAAGGAACCACAAAGGCCCCTGGGTGTCACTCCCTGCCACCGCCATCCCCCACAGGACGGGGCTGTCTGCACTCAGGCTCTGCTTCCTGCCCCTCCTCCCTCCCCTTCCTTCCCCGATTCTCTCTCTCCTCTCTCTCTCTCCCTCTCTCCTTCTCCCCCCATCTCGCTCCCGCCCTCGCGCCGTCGCCCCCCATCGCTCTCTCGCCCGCCCTCCCACCTTCTCCCCCCCTCTCTCTCTCTCCCTCTCTCCTTCTCATCCCCTCTCTCTCTCACCCCCTCTCTCCTTCTCACCCAATCTCTCTCTCCCTCTCTCCTTCTCACCCCATCTCTCTCTCTCCCTCTCT
>CAUYRH010166941.1:0-18716 GCA_963574655.1 Perodicticus potto | reverse complement strand
AAAAATGGCCAGGCGTTGTGGCAGGCGCCTATAGTCCCAGCTACTTGGGAGGCAGAGGCAGGAGACTCACTTGAGCCCAGGAATTGGATGTTGCTGTGAGCTGTGATGCCACAGCACTCTATCCAGGGTGACAGCTTGAGGCTCTGTCTCAATAAAAGAAAAAAAAAAAAAAGAAAAACAAAATTTCCTCTAAGTTATTCAAGAAGACTATTCACATATAACGTTTAGAAATCTACAGTCCAAAGTTCTTCTACTAAAAACTGCACTTAAACTATTCAATCAGCAATATGCTAAAAAGACCACAATGATCTAGATCAGTGATCTAGACTTTCCTGCAAACTAAAATCATGCATCCATTTGATAACATAGAATAAACGAATTTGACCCAAAACTATCTTGCAACTGTACTAATAATTTAGTCTTAAAAGGACATTCAAAGATGGCCATGTTCACAGAAAATGGTGTCATTTAGCAAAATTTCTTCAGAATCTCCATTTACAATTCTCAGAAAAAAATCAAACTATGACCCAAAGGAGTATCTGATACTTATTTTTATTTACCTCTGTTCTGATTATAATATGACTGCATTAGAAGACCTTAAAAAGAAATTTACTAAAGTGAAATTTCAATTCAATGCCTTTTTATGGCCTTTCAGCTCCCAGAATAGACATAATAACTAGAACTCCCATTTCTAGTGCTTGAGAAACAAAGAAGAATGTGCTTTACGAAATGAGGTTGTATTCATCTTCACCTGCATTGATGCTCCTTCCACTCTTGCCACACAGGCGACCCGATCCAAGAAAGTCACTGCCATGGGCACTGCCACAAAGAAGCCTTTACAAAAGGCCTTGACATATCTTTTCATCCACCCTTGTGACTGGGCCATACCTAAAAGTAAAAAAAAAAAAAAAGAAAGAAAGAAAGTAGGCAATTAGCCTCTAGAAAGGTGAAAAATAAACTTATAAAACAGCACAAGAAAAATAAGAAAAATAATCATCTTATCTCTTAATATATTTTGCACTTGTCCCTATAACCATTGAAATAAATTTGACCCTAAATCCCAAAAGGAAATACTTTGGTTAACTCTTTTCAGTAATTCAAATCCACTTGATAATGTCAGTGGAAAATTTCTCCCCACAAAGCAATAAGAAGTTAGAAAAAAATAAGCATTGCAAAAGTAAATCATTTTCTGTGCTGAATTTATGCTCCTTATACCCCTGATGTCTGTTCTGTTCTACAGAAATAGAAATTTTAGTAGGGCATGTGGCTCCCAGCCTCCCTTGCAGCTAAGTGTGACCCTTGCAGCTAGGTTTGATCAATGGCATATAAGCAAAAATGACATACATCTAGGTTATATCCTTAAAAAGAACATGCCCTTCACTTTATATTCCCCATCGTAGAACTGTAATAATAACAATATTGCAGTAGTTAAGGAATAGCCTTCTCAAGTATGCAATAAAAGCTTTAAATAAAGATGGCAAAGCAACCAAATAGAAAAATCCTAGATCCCTGATACCATGTGGGCATCATAACTGTCAGACTGTCAATGAGAAATAAATCACTTTCTATCATATTTAAAGTGCTGCAATTTAAAAACATGTTTTCATTCAAACTCATCTAACAAATATCCTTGTAACTTAAATTGTTCATGAATTCACACATCTGGTACCCAAGAAATGTGTATAGACCAAAGTACTAAAGGTTTCAGTGATTAGCCTTCCCCACTGACTGCACTCCTAAAAGAGTAAAGCTGTTTGATATGTTTCATTCATTCATACTCGGCTTTAACATCAATCCTTTAGTAAAACTAATTTCTCCTCAGTGATATCTTTCACCTAGAATCAAAACACCTTTACTAACTCCTTCTACATATCTCCACAAGAGATTTAATGTACTTTCTCAATGGACTATTTTGTAAAGGTCCCATTTATCATCTTCTACATGATTTGATAAAAGAAGAATAACGTCTGCATATTTAGCAAATCAGTACCTTCAAGATGCCAAAGATGTTCTTCAACATTAGATTTCATTAGGTTTGTCTCTTTTAACACACTTCCAACCACAAGTTTAAAAAGTCATCATTCTTATAGTAAATTTAAAAGTTCAAAGACTTCTATGTCTTTCCCTTTAATGTTTTCCAAAATATAAACAAATGAATATCATGTATCTGAATCCAGAGATAATTTAAAAATTGCTCCCATGTATACAGAAAAAAAATTAGGCAGTATGTAGAAGAGAAAAGAAAAAGTAAATAATCAACTCTTCATTTACCAGTTCGATAGGTTCAAGTTTATTCAAGTGGTCCACATTTATGTTGAAGTCATGTACTGCATACAAGTCCCAGATAATGACTCTAGGGTAGTATTGCCCAAGCTTGCCTTGACTGATATGCTTAATAATGAAAATCCCCACCCATGCTGAGACCTGCAAAAACAAACCCTTCAGGTGATTCCCTTAAGCAACTTTAGAAAATACTGATCTTTGGATGTTTAAAGGTAGATGTTTGTTCACTCTCTCAGGCTTATTACTGTCTCAAAATGAGAAGGGGAAAAAGCTAAGAAAGAATTATCACCCTGAATGTTTGCATCCTTAATAAATTAAGAAAGAAAGTATCTGAAGAACAAACCTTATACAGAAAATAACTACCACCAGATCCTGCTTTCTAACCTCTGAGTGCTTCCATCACAAAGTGACTTCCAGGTGACTATTTTCCCCTGCTAAGGCATATCAATCATCCATCCATCATCTACTCACTCATTTATCCCCTGGCTCATTCAATCTTGTATCCAACATTTGCTAAGGGTCTTCCACAAGCATTGTGGAAGCATCAGGAAATCAAACATCAGTGAACAAATCAAGTCATTCCCTGACACTCAGTTTTTACAAACCACTATAGAATGATAAATCAGAAAATTACATAAATACACATAAAATTAAGATGTACTAGGTACTGTGAGAAAGATACATGCAGAACCACAGAAGGTCCCTAAGGAACGGACTAAACTAAAAGATGAGAATTGGTTGCCTAGATAAAGGACCGTGGGGTAAGGAAGGGCATTCCAGAGAGTGGCCACATCACATGCAAAGTCCCTGGGGCAGAAGTGACCATGTTGTGATAGGCCAACTGAAGGGATGCTGGCCAAAGCACAGAAAAAATGGAAGAGCACAGTGAGACATGAACTGGAGGAGGCAATGTAAATGCCAGAGTGACTAAATTTTGTGACCAATAAGAAGCACTTGAAATGTTTTAAAAACACATCTGCATTCTGAAATGACCATTCTAGCTAACTAACTAGATAGGGCAAGAATGGATATAATAAGACCAGATTATTATAGCGGTACAGTGCAAAAAAAGGATACTACGCCAGACTAGGATGATAATGGAGGTGGACTAAAATAGGCAATTTTAAGATATATATTTTGGATGTTAAACTGACAGGATCTGAAAATAGATGGGCAATAGTGGGGGAAGGAAGTGTCAAGAGGCAGTGGTGACCTGTTAAAGTACTGTCATTTTGTCATTCTCTTGAATTACCAAAGTACTAAAAGCATGTTGATAATTCCATTCCTCCAACTTTTACTCAGCGAACAAGATGTGTTCCCTGTACTGAATCAGTTACAATGTACCAAGGAAGACTGCCCTTAAATAAGTATTTCTACTGAATGAGCATTAAAAGGGGACAATGGCCCTGAAGCAAGAGAAAATGGAGGAAAGGAGTGTATTCATCAGAAAATGATCAGGAAAAGTCTCCCCCAAACCCCCAAAAGGCCTTTGAGGTAAGACTTGAGCATTTCAGGCAAAAGGAATAGCATATATTAAGGCGTGGGGAAAATAAAATTTGACTATTTAAAAAACTAAAAGAAGTTTAGTTTGGATGAAGTATATACAAAATGTACCGTGTGAATTTCTACTTCAGTAACCATTTATTTATTGAGTTCAAAGCAACCAATGCCAAGTGATGGGTGAGTGTACAAAATAATACAATTGAAAAGTTCTAACTAAACAATACTTGATACTTTCTATGTAAATTTACATATACGTATAAAAGCACTTTAAATGGAATGTTGTTTTGATTGTTGGATAAACACCTATACCCCACTTATATAATTATTAAAGTATAAAGAAGGAAAAAAGCAGCATCAAAATGCTAATGGTGGTGAATTCTAGATGCTGAGAATGGAAATAACCATTTCTTCTTTGAAATTTTGTGGGTTTCTAACATTTAAAAAAGAAAGATGGTCCCTGTTCTAAGAAGTCCTTTTGATATGGGGTTAATATGGGGTAACACTAGTCTTATTCTCCTTCCCACCACAATAAACTAACCACATCTTAGTCCCATCTCTCTGGTTTTCTAGTAAAACAAAATACAATGCGTAAAATTATTCCTATCTTATGCAGCAATCAATATACATAACTGACTACGATTTTTTTTTTTTTGAGAGTCTTACTTGGTTGCCCCGGTAAAGTGCCATGGCATCATAGCTCACAACAACCTCAAACTCTTAGGCTTGAGCAATTCTCCTGACTCAGCCACCCAAGTAGCTGGGGCTACAGGCACCAGCCACAACAACCAGCTATTTTTAGAGATGAGGTCTCTCTCCAACTCAGGCTGTTCTTGAACCTGTGAGCTCATGCAACACACCTGCCTTGGCCTCCCAGAGTGCTAGGATTACAAGAATGAATCACCACACTCAACTGACTACAATATTTTTACGTAACCAATGCAGGCTATGCAGGAATACCACATAATTTTTTAAAACTTCTTGAGAGTTCTGTCAAATATTCATTACTTTTATTCTGAGAGCCACAGAATAAAAGCATGTGCTCCCTTTGCTGTTCATCATGTCCTGCATGCAAGGACCTTCCCCAAACAGCTAGGGATTTCTGCAGAATAGAAACTGGGAAGACTTTCAAATATGATACCACAGCTATCCCAGTTCTAAGGTAGCATTTATGATTAAAATGTAAATAAGGGGGGAAAAGACATTAATATAAGCTGCACTAAATTCACATTCCCAAAATTTTGAGCCTCCTCCCTCTTTCCCCATAATGCTGTCCTATAAACTCCTACTCCATTCAGGCACTGGAACTCACTCAGAGTCAGAAGCCCTAAGGCATATTTCTCACCCAGCCCCTAACTAGCCCTGTGACTTTGAACAAGTCACTTCCTGGCCTCAGTTTTCTCACCTGTAACAAAAAGGGGGGTTGAGTTCATTTCTGAGGTCCTTTCTAAGACCAGAATCTTTTATTTCTATAATTTTTTAATTGTTTTTTAAGCGTTTCTCCAAGAGTTTAGCAGATACTAAGACAAGCACTCTGGTTATTATTGACTCAGCTCAATCCCATTACTACGTATCTAACCAGGAGGAAAAAAAATCATTTTATCATAAGGAAATTTTCACCAAAATGTTTATCACAGCTCAATTTACAATCATCAAGATGTGGAAACAACCTAAATGCCCATCAACCATGAATGGATTAATAAACTGTGGTATATATATCCCCTGGAATACTTCAGCCTTAAAAAAAAATAGAGGCTTTACATCTTTTATATTAACCTGGATGGAGTTGGAGAACATTCTTCTTAAAGTAAATTATTTATAAAGTAATGTATCACAAGAATGGAAAAGAAAGTCACCACTGTACTCAATCCTAACATGAAGCCAGTAGATGAACAAATACATGCCCACACAAGAGAAAAACTCAATTAACTCCACCAGTTAGGGGGAGAGGGGAGGAGGAAGGGGAAGTGGTGTGCTCTCATCTCCTGGGTGAGGGGCACAACTACAACAGGCATTTCACCTAACAAACCCAAACAATGTAACCTAATCACTTGTAACCTCATATTAATCTGAAATTTAAAAAAAAAAAAGCAAATATACACGTATGAAGTTTCCTTTTAAGTTTGAGACCTTTTTGAGCATTGAAAAGAAATGAGTCACTTTTTTATTAAATAACTAGTTAAAAGGGGCAGCGGACAAGAAGCTGGATCCAAAGCAGATCATGTGAAGGAACATTTTAACTACGGACAAGGCTCTGAAAGCCACTACTCTCTCACTTCTCACTTCCACAATTCCACTACTGACAAGAGCATCGCCACCATCCGCACAACAAAGTCAGGGCAAGTCGTTTTCGACTGTGAGACCATAGCGGGTTGTGTGGGAGGTGTGCCAACCTGACAGTGTGTAGATCCTGCTCCATGCTAAAAAAGCGAGGGAAAAATCAAAGCTATTCTGCAAACAACATATTATATAAGCAGCAGCTATTTTCAGAGGCTCAAAAGAAAAGGCTCAGTTCAAGCCCTGTCCTACCTGAATTGTGAAGGATATCTATGTTCCATAATAATGAAACACTGTTCAAAGCTTCCAACCATAACTTAAATACTAAAGAAGCCATACATAAATGAAGAAATGAACATTACATGTCTATGCAAAGTCATATCAAATAAAAATTTAAAAGTTCTGTGGCATTCATATTTTGGTTAATATATTTCCTTATCTATATAAATTGCCAAAGAATCATTCAGATGATCTAGTCTTTTGTTCACTCCTTAAATGTTTAAAACCACCTAATAAGCACCTAATATTTGCTTCCTCCATGAAAATTTCCTTTAAGCAATAATAACAAGGTGCTAAAATCAACCCTGGCAAAGAGGGAATAATTTTTATCAGTTACCACATTTTTCCAGTAACTATGAGTCATTTAGGTTCAAAACATTGCTCCCAAGAAAATTAGTATTTAAGTAGTAAGCACACATGGTTCATTGCTGAAGTACTTAAGCTGGTAATATTTTTAAATAAGCTTTCAGAATCAGTTGAAATCATATTTGCCAGTGGGTAGCACCTACAAGTTAAAGTTTCCTGATGCTACTGACCTCAGCCACACAACATCCCACACTGTAAACTCCTCTCCTTCTCAGAACAACTTGAAGCTTGATCATGCATGAATTTATCTAAAAATCACTCTTACAAAGTCACCAATCACTCATACGCAGCAACCAGGTGGATACATCCACCACAAGTCATCCTAAATATAAAAACTATTTAAAAGCTGTGTGGGAGGTTTGAAGGTAAGAGGAAAATAATTTTATAAAGCTGAATCTTACGTAAAATGTAACCTTTCAATCATCATAATAAGCCTACACACTTGGATAAGAAAATCAGGATTTTATTTATAAAGAGGAAACTATCAAACTTTGAAAATCAGAGAACACAAAAGCAAGGATCCAAGCCAATCTGATATGCAATTCCTGAATCATCCAATACATATATACCTACAATGTATAAGGGAACTGTGCAAAGATATTAATATACAGTATAGAATAAGGCTAGCATGGTCCTTGCTTGTGTGCAACTTACATTTTCTTTCTTTCAACATTAAGTACCTCCTTTGTGTTAGGCTCTATGTTAAGACACCAGACTGAGCAAGCCACAGTTTTTCCCCAGCGACCTGTAACAAGATCACAAGAAACAAGTAGGTGATCACATATAATCATGCTACTCTCTTCCATGGATCCTTCCGGTAACCTCTGATAACAATAATATGGCTCTGCAAACAGAATCTAAGCATGTGAGAAACCATGAGTCATTTAGATACATTCAGACTAATACAAGAGAAAAAAGAAAAACAACTGGTGAACTGGAATAATTTTGGTTCTATGGAAGCAGATCTGGAGAAGTAACCTACAGAAGCAAATTCAAAAAAAAAAATTTTAGGACTATCTTGTTCCTTTCACATTATAAATACACAATATGTCATAAATAGACACTTAGCACTCTGTAGGTAGTGAATGGCAGTATCAAACTCTTTATCTTTTTAACTTGTCTGACTTAGCAGTTCTCACATGAAAATTCTCAGAAAGGATGAAAATGACCAATAAGAAAAATAAAAGAGAGAGAAAAGAAAGAATGAAAGAAAGAAACCAGCCAAAAATAGTAAAAGGGGAAATGTGATGAGGTAAGGCATAAAGTGAATCATGTTCTAGCAAAGATACCCAATAACAAAGCCAATTCTGGTACAATGATGAAGCTAATGGCCCTCTCCATCTTGATAAAACTGCTTCTTTGATATAGATAATTGTAACTATTGGTAAACTGATGAGCACCTGGATAGTAAGAGAAGGGAGACTAAATTTTATATATTCAATTTTAAGTCAGCAACATTTTAAAACAAATGAAATTCAAAGCCATACTCTAGTAAAACAGATATAAAGAGAAGTACCACCAGGTGAACATCTAGGATATAGAAATCCATAAGGGCTTTCTGAAATTTTAGTAAGGACTCCTTCAATTTGCAAACATCATATAATTATGCACACCCTTTCCTCTATCTCAGTGGAAGAGCAGGCCACACCTTGTCTGAGGTGAGTCTAGGAGTGCCTGGAGAAGCAGCATCAGCAAAGAGAGTAAGTCAGTGAAAAGCTGGTGGGCTTTGAATCTAAGAGACCACAGTTCAAATCACTCAATCAATCATGTGACTTTGCACAAAACTGCTTCATCTCACCAAGTCAAATGTTTTCATCTGTGACACCTTGCAGGGTTTTTGGAGGTTCAAAATGCTCACATTTTTTATGCAAGCATTTGTATGAAGAAAAAATAAAACACGCACAAAACCACAGGGTATCCTAGAGGTCACCCATAAAGTCGCCATGCAAAAGGAAAATGGGAAATCTTAGCTAAATGAACCTTTATTTACAAAATACTCATTACAAAATCTTACAAAGAGGTGGCCACCATGTAGAGAATATTTTGTAAATAAAGGTACACTTGGGTGGTGCCTGTAGCTCAGTGAGTAAGGCGCCATATACCAAGGGTGGCAGGTTTGAACCCAGTCCCGGCCAAACTGCAACTAAAAAATAGCTGGATGTTGTGGTGGGCACCTGTAGTCCCAGCTACTTGGGAGGCTGAGGCAAGAGAATCGCTTAAGCCCAAGAGCTGGAGGTTGCTGTGAGCTGTGACATCACAGCACTCTACCGAGGGCAATAAAGTGAAACTCTGTCTCTAAAAAAATAAAAAATAAAAAGTACACTTAGCCACAATTTCTCATTTTCCCCATTTATTGGCAACCTTTGGGATGTTTTGTACTATCTGAATATATTATGTGTAATGTATAAGAAGAACAATAGCTAGATCAAATAAAAGTTCTTGTTCTTTAGATTAAAGCACTAGCCATGTCTAAAGAAGAGGACTAGCAATAACAAGTCAAAAAAGGGTAACAGAATTAAGGATGTCCATTATATACAGTAAGCCAAAAAAGCCCAGCTAGGTGGTGACACCTGATACATCATCATCTTGTTCTGTCCTGACCCATATCCTGTTCTAAGATTTGACAGGCCTGGTCAGTGGCTTGACCAATTAACAAGAATATGTTCAAACCATACCCCATGTGTTTTATTTTTTAAAAAAGGAAAATAAAAGGAAATATATGACTTAATGCCAGAACTGGACCACAGGAATGAATTATACAATGGTCATTGGGGGGGAAAAAATAAAACATAAGTAAGGTGAGAGTGCAAGAAAAAATTCAAGAAGAGAAAAGCTGGAAAGAAAAAAAGTGAATTAAAATGCAGGTGATGGGTTTAAGAATATTCATTATCTGGCTCGGGACCCATAGCACAGTGGTTACGTCAATGGTCAAACAACAATGACAACTGCAACAAAAAAATAGCTAGGTGTTGAGGTGGGCACCTGTAGTCCCAGCTACTTGGGAGGCTGAGGCAAGAGAATCACTTAAGCCCACAAGTTTGTTTGAGATTGCTGGGAGCTGTGATGCCATAGTACTCTAGTGAGGGTGACATAGTGAGACTCTGTCTCAAAAAAAAAAAAAAAAGAATGTTCACTACAAAATTCTTAGAACTTGTCTGTATGTTTAAAATTTTTCATTAAAATGTTGGAAATAAAAGAAGGATGAATTACATTTGGCAAATCTCTCAGATAGAAGGAAAATATACTCGAAAGAGTAAAGGAATATGTGGCCTAAGATAATGAGAATGCTGGCCAGACCTAGGAACAGGACAAATACATACTAAGGAAAGAAAGAAATAAGATTGAGTTTACACATTTTTTGATTTGCTTTTTTTTTTTCCTTAGCAATATAGAAATCTTCATGGCTCCAATATTTTTGAAAACCAAAAATGCATAACAATACATTAGGCCTCTCTAAGAAACAGATCAGGCTACCCTAATCCTATAAATAATCCTTATGCTATAACTCCAAATAGATGCCATTTCACAACACCAAGGTCCCATTCAAATTTCAGTTATTAAAATGCCATAAATTCTGAAAAAATAGTTTACCATAAAAAGTATTAAGACCGTGAATAGCTTTTTATACAATGAGAAAAATGCTATCAAATGGTAACCATTAGCAATGAGAAACTTAGTGAGCTTTAAACCCTAATAATCACAAAACTTGGATTTCAACAGTGCACTCTTTATTTTTTTCCAATTTAATACAAAAGCATAACTGTCGTCATTAAGTAGAAGCTAAAGGCAAGGTGGATTTTAAGCTAACAATGTAGCAACTTAAACACATTTGTAAATGAAACAGCCCAGGTACTTATCTATAACCCAAACAAAGCAATTAGAAGATGTTGGACTATTTCACCGTAAATTTATTTATTCCTGAAGCAATAACATTTCGGATTAGTAGAACAATATATTTCTAGCATCAAGAATACTAACTGAGTAGCTAAGAAGAAAATACTGCCTCATTTACCATTTAGCTATTTGCGAAATTGGATTTAAAAAATTAAGAAAGCCCATAAACAGCAAAAGCACTCTTCTCAAAAATAATCTCAAAAAGCCTTCAAGAATCAAAACAAAGAAATAGGAGAGAGGGGAAATAAGAAAAAAATAATATTCATAACCTGAGTAATGAAAGGCACAAAATAAACAAGAATATTAGCAAGCATCAAACAATAACATGAGCAGTGGGGGGAAATCACTGGAAACAACACTCGACAGCAGTATTTGAAGCACTGTCATCCAAGTATTAGCTTTGCTGCTCCTTATCTACTTTGCTACCTCACATTTTTTATCTTATATCTAACACTGTTTCATATTTGTCTCAGCTACTTTTCAGAGCAAACCTACTTCTGTCCTATTTTCGAATAATAAAATAGGCTCTAATTAGGAGTCACAGTAAATATAATTAAAATATTTTTTAAAGAACATGATTTCAGAGTCTGATCCTAAAAATCAAAATCCTATTCTGACCCCTACTCTTCCCACTCAAATATTTTGTTTGCCAGAATACAAATGCCTATAAGTGAAAATAACATATCAATTCAAATTCACACCAACAACATGGTTTTTCCCTTTAATCAAGGTTGGGAATAATGAATAGGAGGGTATCTCAAAACAACCAAGCCCAGGAAACCTCAAAGGAACAAAAATGGAAAGGTAAGGTCACCAAAAAGTAGGAGTGAAAAATACAATTTAACCAGCAAACTTAAGGCCAGCCCAGTGACTATAACTACTCTTTACAGAACAATAAAAATAAAAAATTAGAAACACTGGCTCCCCCAGCAGGGAAGTACATTAAGGCTCTGATTAGTGTGTCAAGAATAAAACCTGTCCAAACTATGGCTGGAAGACTTGGAAGGCTGCCCACAGCCCATCTATGGCAGCTGCAAGACCATAGGGAGCTCAAACAGCAATAGTGCAGGCTCGGTATTAAAGATGCAAGACAAGTGAAGATTTATGCAATTTAAGGAAAAAGCAACAATAAAGTCCTATGGAATGTGTGGTTATGGTCCTTAAAATTTATAAGCCCAAGGCATGTGCACACACACCAACACATACACGAAATTGTTGAAATAGCAACAAAGGCCAAGCTGGCAGTATATGTAAAAAATTTTAAAAAGTAAAAATAAATAAATACTAACAGCCAAGAGTTCAGAGTACAAAGAAGCTTATACTACACAGCCGGGGACTAAGGCAGATGGAACACAGCACTACCCAGACTCAAGTGTCTGCTGCCCAGAAAGTCCAGGGATTATAAGGAGCCTTTGGAGAGTATTACAGTATATGGAGCCAAGATGTTGTTTAAATTGTCTCCCACACTTAAATGCTTTGCTTTAATTTTTACAACTTGCCTATAAATCAGAAGATATTGTTTTAAGATACCTATGAATGCAATTACCTTTAAGTTACTATGTATATGCCAATCAAAACATGCAAATTTACTCATGGAAGCATAAAATAGTTTAAGAAAAATTTTGTGAATGCTGTAAGCAGGCATCTACAATGAAATCCAACAATCCCTACTATATAATTCCAAAGAAACATGAGAAGTTGGGGAAATAAAAACAACCTAAAATATCACCATATTATCAATATTATTTTTGTATATCTTAGATACTTGACCAGTAAAAGCCAATGGCTGTATCTGACACTCCATCACTTTGGTATTGGACTCTTTGAATCAATGTATAAAAGGTGTGATATTACCGCAGAAGTAGACAGAAGGGAGCTGTGGTGACTTCAAAACATGTACAAACTCTTTAATAGGCACATTCTTCAAAACATGAAGCCTAATTTCCCTCCCCTTAGGGGAGAGGGGTCAGAATTAGTGACTTGCTTTATCAAGAGAATATGGCATAAGTAATGGTATGTGACTTCTGAGGCTAGTTATAAAATGAATAGCTTCTTCTAGGCTCTTTCTCCTTTCTCTACTACCTCTAGGCAAGCTTTCATTCTGTCATAGGACAAGCAGCCTCAGCAGCAGCCCAAGTGGAGTGGAACTGAGCTAATAGCCAGCACCTATTCCCCAGCCAGGTGAGTAAGCCACCTTTAAGACAATTCACTGGCCTCAAGCCTCCTGTCAACTATAGGTGGGATTGAAATCATAATTTCAGCCTTAAAAGAAACCCTGAACCAGAACTGGATGTGGAGCAGAGCTGCTCCTAAATTTCTGATAACCCATGGAAAAGTACTAATGGATTTTACTACATAAAAATCAAAGCATATGTGCCTATGGCTTAGTGGAAGAGCACCAGCCCCATATAACCGAGGGTGGCGGGTTCAAATGCAGCCCCGGCCAAACTACAACAAAAATATAGCCGGGTGTTGTGGCAGGCACCTGTAGTCCCAGCTACTCAGGAGGCTAAGGCAAGAGAATCACCTAAGCCCAAGAGCTGGAGGTTGCTGTGAGCTGTGATGACACAGCACTCTACCGAGGGTGACAAAGTGAGATTGTCTCTAAAAAAAAAAAAAAGAAATCAAAGCATACCATAAATAAGATTAAAATATAGTGAGTATGAGATTTTTAAATTGCAATATATATTAATCACAAAGAGTCAGTAATGCTGAAATTATACAATTTTTATAAAAGAGACAAAAGTTATGAGAATATGGAGTAAAATGAAAAGGCATTTCATTGAAACAAAATAAGGATACTAAAAAGATGTTCAATCACACTAACAAAATGAATGTAAGTCAAAACAAAATATCCTTTTTTAAGCCTATCAGACTGGCAAAGGTTTAAACAGTACCCACCAAGTGAAAATGGAACCTCTCACACTCTCCTGGGAGTGTAAATGGGTGCAACCTTTCTTGAATATGATAATAGCAATACAAACCAGTATGTTACATGCAGGTGACTACACCATCTGATGTGAGGTGCAAAGATATGATCAAGGATTTTCAATACACCATTATTTATAATAGTGGAAAACTGGTATCAAATGAAATGCAAAGATATTGTCCCCTGTGTTTGAGATAAAATTGATACAGCAACACCTTGGAGCAAATTTTTAACTGATGAGATTGTTCTGTGTTAGAAATGGATGACTTTAAGGACCTACATTAAAAGAAGAAAACCAGGTTTAAGTCTAAGATTGATTGTGATGCTGGGTATAAATGCCAGTAGGAATTTAATGGTGCTCTTGGTTTTATTATGATTGCTTCTTTTTAAGGTCTGTTTACAAAATTCCACTGGTTTCAAAATCTGTTCCTAGTCCTATTTTCTTTGTAAGCTCTATAATTTTTAGGGCACAATTTTGCATAATTAAAGATTTTCAGGAATGCATGTATGTTATTAAAAGCAGAAATGCCTCTACCATTTTAAGTAAAATACAATGAAGTAGAGAAACATTCCAAGGAAAGAAAAACTTTAGACTTCATTTTGTTTCAGTGATAGCTTTTAATGCGAGCTATTAAATGCAGGTCAAAATTATCCCACTAATTCTCTTGATTTCCATCACACTTTTTTATTTATGTATATACATATTTACACATGTTTTTAGCCCCCTTAAAATCTAAACAAGACAAGTAATTAAACAGTCATCAACTATGGGAGGAGGGACTAATCTAATTAACACCTCAAAATAGCATTCGATTATAAACCCTACAGTCGGAGGTGGGAGGAGAGAAATGCAAATCATGAGGAAAACAATTCTGAAACAATTGTAGGATTGAGAAAATAAGTAAAGGCATTAGTTGGGAACAGGGTGCTATACTGTTAGGAAAAGGGAAATACAGATACACAAGCAGAAGTCAAAGAAGAATGGTGTGGGGCTCTAGAAATAAAGACACTGGCATGGCAAGGAGTATATCTAGAACCCAGCACACGGGTTCTAATACCATTCACCCCTATACGGAACTAAAGCTCTGCAGAGAAAGGGTTGATTCCAGGGCTGGGGCAGGCAAGGCATGAGTCTGGAACATCTTTCTATGCCACCAAGTAAAGAAGTACTCAGAAAAATAAGGGAAGTACATCAAAAGGACAAAATATCACCAGGCATGGTGGCTCACGCCTGCAATCCCAGTACTCTGGGAGGCCAAGGTGGGAGGACCACTTAGCTCAGGAGTTCCAGACCAGCCTGAGCAAGAGCAAGATCCTAAGATCCCCGCTTCTACTCAAAATAGAAAAAACATTAGCTGGTGCTGTGGTGGGTACCCACAATCCTCCCACTTGGGAGGCTGAGGCAAGAGGATCTCTTGAACCCAAGAAATGGAGGTTGCTGTGAGCTATGATGACAACAGGGTACTCTACCCATGGAAACAGAGTAAAACTTTGTTTCTTAAAAAAAAAACAGACACAGGATCTTGCCATGTGATCCCATTGGCTAAACATGAGAAAATTTGTTCACCTAAAATAATGAATATAAACCAATATAAACCACTGAAAAACAGTTTTGAATATGATTCTTTTCTGAATTTGGGCAATTTTAAAATATAGGTATTTAAGTTCAAAAGACAAATTAGTGTAGAGGACATCAAGAGCCACACGACCTCTGAGCAAGATGATTTGCAGCTGGGGGGCGGGCCCTCGGCCAATTCGTTCGCAGGTGCTCCTTGCGGA
Organism: Perodicticus potto; assembly: GCA_963574655.1. Taxonomy (NCBI): domain Eukaryota; kingdom Metazoa; phylum Chordata; class Mammalia; order Primates; family Lorisidae; genus Perodicticus; species Perodicticus potto. Next base: position 3,409 of record CAUYRH010166941.1, on the reverse strand, counting down.
GGAAGAACCCAGCCCATGGCGAGCCTTGAGCACATAGTCATTGTCTAATACTCCCCTCACCTGTCTTGTGCTGTCTCAATAAAAGGCTACCCTACAATCAAGGTTAGTCCACCTCCTACAAGCTTGTACTTCTAATCTATGTCTCACCTGGTTCCTTTCTGCTGTGATTGAGACCAGGGCCAAAGAGGATCCGACAAATTAGGTAGCTAAGTAATATACCATAAAAACTTTATAAACTGTTTATAATAACTGTTATTATAAAAACTTTATAATAACTGCAAATATTATGTCAAAATAAGGTCCTTTTATGACCATTCTCAGAACAATGTTAAAAAAGAAGTTTCCAACCGGGCATGGTGGCTCATGCCTATAATCTTACCACTTTGGGAGGCCAAGGCAGGAAGATTGCTTGAAGCAAAGAGCTCAAGACCAACCTGAGCAAGAGCAAGACCCTGTCTCAAAAAAAAGAAAACAAAAAGAAAGAAATAAGAATTTCCATTCAAGGCTGCACCTGTAGCACAGTGGGTAAGGGCAAAAGCCACATACACTGAGGCTGCAGGTTCGAACTTAGCTGGGGTCAGCTAAAACAACTAAAACAACGGTGACAACTACCACAACAACAACAACAAAAAGTAGCCAAGCGTTGTGGCAGGCGCCTTTAGTCCCAGCTACTTGGGAGACTGAGGCAAGAGAACCACTTAAGCCCAAGAGTTTGAGGTTGCTGAGCTGGAATGCCATGGCACTCCACCCAGGGCAACAGCTTGAGAATCTGTCTCAGAAAAAAAAGAAGTTCCCTTCCTAGCACAAACAAAATTATTTTTCAATTCATAGTTTTTTTCTACACTAATTTTCAAAAACGTAAGGGTTGAGCTAAATTTGTTTTCCACTATTCCTTGATTACTATTAAAATATCTGTTAATTAAATTTCAACTCCAATAGTAAAACAAAAGCTTGTGAATGTAAAGACTATTTAAAATGTCCAATGTTTTATTAATTAACATTAGTACTAGCATACAATGATTAACCTTGTGGGTTAAGAAACAGCTGAAGTTGAAATTATCTGAGTATAGGACATGTTAGGAGGAACAGAGAAATCATTATGGAAAAAAAAGAATTAAATTGCTATCTCTTTGTTTATTTACTCCTTTCATATCAATTAACATCTATTGAACATGCTATCTGCCAGACATCATACTAGTTTCTATATTGAAAGAATGTAGACATATCTGTGTAGTATCTATATAGATACTGAAAATTATGCATTGTTCTTCTAAATTATGCCAGCCTTGTGAAAAGGTACAAAGGCCCATAAAAAAAAAATGAAGAAAGACAGATTTTATAAAGAAGAGAGACTATTGGAAATGTCATGGAAAGATAAACTATACATGACATTCTATATTCTCTGGTCCTTCTACTTTCAGACAATGACTGTAATATCCATACAGCTACCCAAAGGTGAACATGGTAATTAGCCAAAGCACCTCTCATGAAAAAACACAAATCATCCTTTCTCCTGTTTGAAATCCTTCAATAACTCCCTATTGCCATAGCATAATATAAAACTGCTTAGATTTAGCATACAAGGCTGATCATGATCAGATCACCTAGTTTTATCATTCCTACTCTTTCTTTAGTACAACATGCTCCAACCAAACTCAGCTCCACCCAATTTCTAGAATGTGCCAGGCTTTTACTTACCTCTGGGCCCTTATACACGCTCTCCCTTCTGTCTACATCAATCTTCCCACCTTTCTTTGTCTTGGTCAGCTCTTATGCATTCTTCATGTTAGCTCAGATGTCACTCTACTGGGACATCTACCCTGTGTCTCCAAGTCTGAATTAGACAACTTTCTTCTATGTTCTCATAACACTCTGTGCTTACACCTGATTTTCTCATCCTTCCCCCCAATCAGCTCAGAGTTCTTTACTGGCATACTTCAGAACCTTGCAAGTAAGCATTCAACTTTTAATAGTTTTACTGAAGAAATTAATAAATCACTTCTAATAATTTATTACTAAATACAATTTATAAAATTATTTTGGTAAGATAATCTCATAATTTCCTGTCCATGTAGACTATGTCTATTTGGAATCTATGTTCTGGAGGCACAGATCAAGAGAAAAGTATTCCCAACAAATAATGCATATATATATGTGCACACAAATGACTATCTCCATCTCTCACCTGAGTTTTACGTCACAATTGAAGATATTTATGAAGAAAGTGATTTTTAAGTGAAATTAAGAGGTCAGAGAAGTAAGTTTGCAAACTCATCCCAGAAAAAGTGCAACATACCTCACTGCTGAATACCGATAGTCACCATCAAGGAACTCCCATTGGCCATCTGAAGATGGTATTGATATTCAGCAATGAGGTATGTAGCACTTTTTCCAGGATGTGTTCATAAAATTAACTGTCCGACCTTGTATACAAATACACACACATGTATACTGTTAATATATTTATACCAAATTTCAAGAAGATGATTTTGTGTGTGTGTCAATAAATCATAGCATAACCCTCATGTCCAAAGACAATAAAGATGAGTACAAAGGATCAAGTAATTTTCATAACCCACTCATCTATAAGGCACTAAGAATTCTTTTCAATTGACAGCTTATTTTGTGGAAGTATTTAGTTTTTTTCTTAAAATAAATGATGTTTTTCAATCTGTATTCCAAGGTATCCTAAGGGTTCCCTGGAGGCTCAAGGGCCAGGGTGAGCAGGCACTAAGAGAAAAGAGCTCTGCGCCTCAACCCCCCTGGCTCAATCAGAGCCACTCTGCTTTTATCTGTTGGTTTCCTTGTGTTTTTTTTTTTTTTTTTTTTTGAGACAGAGCCTCAAGCTGTCACCCTGGATAGAGTGCTGTGGCATCACAGCTCACAGCAACCTCCAATTCCTGGGCTCAAGTGAGTCTCTTGCCTCCATTTCCCAAGTAGCTGGGACTATAGGCGCCTGCCACAACACCCGGCCATTTTTTGGTTGCAGCCGTCATTGTTGCTTGGCAGGCCCGGGCTGGATTCGAACCGGCCAGCTCAGGTGTACGTGGCTGGCGCCTTTGCCCGTTGAGCCACAGGCGCCGAGCCGAGTTCTTTGTTTTTTTTTTCTGAGACAGAATCTTAGTTTGTCACCCTGGGTAGAATGCCATGGTGTCACAGCTCACAGCAACCTCAAACTCTTGGGCTCAGGCAATTCTCTTGTCTCAGCCTCCCGAGAGGCTGCTGGGACTATAGGCACCTGCCACAAGGCTCAGCTATTTTTAGAGACCGGGTCTCCTTCTTGCTCAGGCAGGTCTGGATCGCATGAGCTCAGGAAATCCACCCACCTTGGCCTCCCACAGGGTTAGGATTACAGGCGTGAGCCACTGAGCCTGGCAGTCGTGGGAAGTTTTATCCCCTCAAAATACCG
>CAUYRH010166940.1:0-13820 GCA_963574655.1 Perodicticus potto | reverse complement strand
CTGGTGGGTTCGAGTCCAGCCCGGCCCGCCAAATGACAATGACAGCTGCAACCAAAAAATGGCCGGGCGTTGTGGCGGGCGCCTGTAGTCCCAGCTACTTGGGAGGCGTAGGCAGGAGACTCGCTTGAGCCCAGGAATTGGAGGTTGCTGTGAGCTGTGATGCCACAGCACTCTATCCAGGGTGACAGTTTGAGGCTCTGTCTAAAAAATAAAAAATAAAATAAAAAATAAAAATAAAAATACACTTATCACTCTCTTGAATTTATAATAGCTATAAGGATCACTGCTAGAATATGTTATTTAATTAATTAATAAAGATGTAAATTTAGACCAGGTACAGCGGCTCATGCCTGAATACTAGGAGGCCAAAGCAAGAGAGGATCCCTTGAGCTTAGGAGTTCAAGACCAGTCTAAGCAAGAGTGAAATCCCATTTCCATTAAAAATAGAAAAACTAAATAGCCTGGCGCTGTGGCAGGCGCTTGAAGTCCCAGCTACTCGGGAGGCTGAGGCAAGAGAATCGCCTAAGCCCAGGAGTTGGAAGTTGCTGTGAGCTGTGTGACGCCACGGCACTCTACCGAGGGTGACAGAGTGAGACTATGTCTGTACAAAAAAAAAAAAATAGAAAAAATAGCCAAGACACCATAAAGCAAAGAATTGAGCCTCATGCTTCAGTGATCTAGCCAGGGCATCCTATACCCCAATCAAGTATAAAAGCTGATGATCAGAGACTGGATCAACTACTGTCAGTACATTCCAAGGGTTTAAAGTAGTTAACTCGGGGTTACAAGTGGGCCAAGACAGAAGTCAAGTCTCAGATGGGATGTCCTTGACCAAAAACAAGCTGGCAAAATGGAATTTAAGCATACATGTTGGCACATGAATTTATAAATTTTCTCAATAGACTCTGATCTTTAGATAAGAGATATAAAGCTTATACTTCTTTTAGATCCTTTAAGGACTGGTACAGGCCCCCTTGCACATTGTAAGTATTCTACATATTCATTTGATCAGCCTGAAATCTGGTCCTGTTTTCTAAAATATTAACAACCCCTGCCCAAATCAGTTTTTTAAAAACTTAGTCTACCAGTCATGATGATCCAAATAATTTATATATTGAAGCTAAAAATCATTTAAATGCAATCAGTAATATATATACATGTTATATATTTTTTACATATATGTTTTTTACATATATATGTATTCAGCTATATATATGTTTATTCTATACTTACAGTGATAGGTAGATTTCTTTTTTAAAAAATCTTGCCCCACAAACCTTGCTTATACTTTTTTAAGTAACTGTCACTGCGATTACTGTCCAAAAGAGAGACTCAGCATTTAAGTCTAATTTTTTGGTTCTGCTTCCATTTACTGCTCTTTCAGGGATCTTTTCCTTTCATACTAGCAGAAGTAATTTTTTTAAGTGTCTGATTTTACAGCAGGGCATGAAAACATATTGAGCCTTATCCAATGCTAAATTCTGGAATTTGATCTCTCTCTGGGTTTTAATTACATTACTTGCAGGCTAACTGCCTCTCAATTGCTACCGGGATACCAGGGCTTATGGAATGGCTGCAAAGAAATGTGCTAAGAGGATTCTGAGTCTTAGCAATCAACCAACAAATTCCAGATTTCTGCTCCAGAGATTCAAGTATCGTTCAACTGGAAAAAAATCTAACTTTACTTATTCATCTACTCTTCATGTTTTAAGCTTTCTCTAAATGAAATTCCAACAAAATAGACTCTACTGTTTTTAGAAATCTTACTTAATATTTACAGGACAAGGTTCAGCGCTTGTAGCTCAGTGGTTAGGGTACCAGTGGCATACAGTGAGGCTGGTGGGTTCAAACCCGGCCTAGGTCTGCTTAAAACAACGACAACAACAACAACAACAAATAGCCGGTCATTGTGGTAGGTGCCTGTAGTCCCAGCTACTTGGGAGGCTGAGGCAAGAGAATCACTTAAGCCCAAGAGTTAGAGGTTGCTGTGAGTTTGAGGTTGTGTTGCCCTTGGTTGAATGCCAAAAAAAAAAAAAAAAATTGGCGGCACCTGTGTCTCAGTGGGTAGGGCCCATTTACCGAGGGTGGTAGGTTCAAATCCGGCTCCAGCCAAACTACAACAAAAAATAGCCAGGTGTTATGGCGGGCACCTGTAGTCCCAGCTACTTGGGAGGCTGAGGCAAGAGAATTGCTTAAACCCAGGAGGTGGAGGTTGCTGTGCACTGTGTGAGCCATAGCACTCTACTGAGGGCAATAAAGAGAGACTCTGTCTCTACAAAAAAAAAAAAAAAAATTTACAGAACTACTGGTTCTATTAGATAATACACTTTAACACATTACTAATGTTAGACAGATGTTGATAAGCAACATGCAAGGTAAAAGTCAACCTTGCTGATGATCACCTTGTTTATTCACTATTATAATAAGATCTTACTGGCCAGGCACGGTGGCTGTAATCAAGCACTCTGGGAGGCTGAGGCAGGTGGATTGCCTGAGCAAGAGTGAGACCCCATCTCTTAAAAAAAAAAAGCTGGGCAGTGTGGTAGGCACCTGTAATTTACCCCAGCTACATGGAAGGCTGAGGCAAGAGAATCACTTAAGCCCAAGAGTTCGAGATTGCTGTGAGCTGTGATGCCATAACATCCAACCCCACAGTGACTGAGACTCTGTTTCAAAAAACAAACAAACAAACAAACAAAGATGTTACTGATGCTTCCAGCTATTTAGAGCAGGAAATTCAATTTCAGACTCTTGGGGTTGTTTTGTTTTAGACAACCTTATTGAGATACAAGTCATCTGTTTAACGTGTACAATTCAAATTTTTTTTAGTACAGTCACAAGCTGTACAACTATCATCACAATTTTACATTTTCATAACCGGTAAAAGAAACATCAAGCAAATTATTTTGTTTCCCCCTTCCCTGAGCCCCTGACAACCACTACTCCAATTTCTGTGTATTTGCCTATTCTGTATATGTCATATAAACAGAATCAGAAAATATGTGGTCTTTATGACTGGCTTGGTTCACCTAAGCATGATGTTTGCAAGGCTCATCCATGGTATAGGAGGTATTGATTCATTCTTTTCTATGACAAAATAATACTCCATTATATGGATAAATACATTTTATCCATTCATCAGCTGATAAGACATTTGAGTTGTTTCATGTTGGAAATACCATGAATAATGCTGTTTTCACATTCATTTACAAGTTTCTGTATGGATGTTTGTATAATTTCTCTTACTGGGTCATATTTATTCCACTTTGAAGCATCAAACTATTTTAGAAAGTGACTGCATCATTTTGTAATCCCAACAGCAATATATATAAGGAGTCCTCTGGTAGTTTTTTGAGCAGAATGAACTTTAAAATCAGACTTAAATATAGGTCAGGGATTTATGGACTATGTAACCTTAGGCAAGTCACTTCACAAATTACATACTTCCACATCTGTAAAATAGGAATAATGCCTACTTCTACATATTTTGAAGAGTTTTTCTGAGGGTTATTAAGATTAAATATATGAAAAATAACACAGTGTCTAGTACACAGTAATTCAAGAAATGGTATTATAATTAACATTTTTTTTTTCGTCAGACGCCCAATGTAGTAACAAGATTTGTGGGAGGCACATCTTATGCATGCACATGAAAACCCAATCATCACGCTTATGAACTACAAAAGGATTATAATTAACACTTCTATTCAAACCAAGACTGCTGCTGATGTGCTGTGAGACTGTGACTCCTGAATTTTTTTGCTATAACTCTTTCATCAAACTCATCATACTGTAATTTTTGTGTTACATGTCTGTCTCTCCAACCAGGCTGTGAGTTGTGTAACTTAACTTTTCATCTTCTACCAAGGAGCACACCTCCTGGCTCATGGCAGGCAGTAAATGCAACAACAAAGGATGACAGCAAGAAAGTAAAAGAGGGAAAGAAAGGAAATGAAGCTTTCCTGATTTAACCTTTCCTTCCTCTGGTCTACACTTCCAGGAGTCCACCTACCAACCTCAGGGAGATTTTCTCTTTTTTTTTTTGAGACATACAGTCTCACTTTGTCACCCTTGGTAGAGTGCTCACGGCAACCTCAAACTCTTGGGCTCCAGAGACCCTCTTGCCTCAACCTTCTAAGTAGCTGGGACTACAAGCACCTCACTCTTGCTAAAGCTGGTCTTGAATTCCTGAGCTCGGGCAATCCACCCGCCTCAGCCTCCCAGAGTGTTGGGATTATAGGTGTGAGCCACCATGACCCCTCCTAATGAGACTTAATGACATCTTCCTCCTTTCTCCCACATGAGCTACTTAGGCCTTGATAGCAAAATCTGTATGTTAAAACCTAATCCCCAAGGTGAGGGTATTTGGAGGTATGATGTTTGGAAGGTAGTTAAGTCATGAAAGCAGAGACTTCATGAATAAGATTAGTGCTTCAGAGAACTCCTCACTCTTTCTGCCATGTCAGAACACAGTAAGAAGGCACTATATATGAACTAGGAAATGCGCCCTCAACAGACAATGATCTGTTGGTTCCTTTATCCCTGACTCTCTGGTATCCAAAACTGCAAGAAATAAATTTCTGTTGTTTATAAGCTACCCAGACTATGGTTTTTTTGTTATAGCAGCCTGAACAGACTAAGCCCTAATAACTATGTCTTGTATATAACACATATGAATTCAATTTCTCCTGCTGGGCCACATGTTTTTAGAGTTAGAGACTGAATCTTATTTGTCCTTGTAACTTCTACAGAGGTTGTAATAACCAGTTTGGTTCATAGACAGCCGTACTAAAAATGTTTAGAGAATTCTTAAAGATTCTGAACAACTGAGTTCTTTTTACTTTATACCTAATAAAGGAATCAACCAAGTGAGGCAGGGAGTATATTACAACTAAATAGATTTAACAAGACACAAACTGGGTGAAGTACTCTCTCTTCTTATACTCAGGGCTATACTTCTTGAATGTTTCTTTCTTTCTTTTTTTTTGAGACAAGAGTCTCACTATGTCGCCTCAGTAGGGTGCCGTGACGTCACAGCTCACAGCAACGTAACTCTTGGGCTTAAGCGATTCTCTTGCCTCAGTCTCCCAAGTAGCTGGGACTATAGGCACTCGCCACAACGCACAGCTATTTTTATTGTTGTTGTAGTTGTCATTGTTGTTTGGCAGGCCCAGGCCGGATTTGAACCCGCCAGTCTTGGTGTACGTGGCTGGCGCCCTAGCTGCTGAGCTACAGGTGCCAAGCCAATTCTTGAATGTTTCACTCTGAAGAGAGCCCCAAACATTTACTAAGAACTTACTCCATATCATACCTATGTGTATAAGACATAGCAAAAAAGCAAGCAAGGCCCCCAGCTCTTTGGAGCTTATAACCCATACAGGGCATCTGCCTGCTGTTATAAAGATTCGAATCTCATTGTCACTCCAGAAATTTCATCTTTGCAATTGTTTGATTTATTCAGCAAACTTTTATTAAGCCCCCTCTATGTGTTAAGTCTATCCTAGGCACTAAAGAAATAGGAATAAATACAAGATGCATGGCTCTTCATGAATCTTTGATTTTAATGCATTTACCAGCCAATAATACTGTGAAATACCCATTTTTTTTGTTTGTTTGTTTTGAGACAGAGCCTCAAGCTGTCACCCTGGATAGAATGCCGTGGCATCATAGCTCACAGCAACTTCCAATTCTTGGGCTCAAGCGAGTCTCCTGCCTCTGCCTCCCAAGTAGCTGGGACTACAGGCGCCCGCCACAACACCTGGCCATTTTTTGGTTGCAGCCGTCATTGTTGTTTGGTGGGCCGGGCTGGATTCGAACCCGCCAGCTCAGGTGTACGTGGCTGGTGCCTTAGCCCGTTGAGCCACAGGCGCCAAGCCATTTATTCTAACTTAAATAGATTTTTATAATAGTAATGTGTATCTAAGCTTAAAAAATTAAAAAACAAAACTAAACCAGACTGTGAAAAAAAAGAAACCTCTACCTCTTTCCTTAATCCCCAGTCTCCCCTTCCCAGAGAGAAATATCCTCAAATCTTCCAGGCATTTCTTCCACCAATGACCTCAACTTTTCCTAGTGCAATTACTCCTCAGTATCCACGGAGGATTGGTTCCAGGACCCCCACCGACACCAAAATCTGTGCATACTCACGTATTTGATATAAATGGCATAGTACTTACACATAACCTCTGTACATCCTCCTGTATACCTGAAATCATCTCTACAATTACTACTTATAATACCCAATACAATGTAAATGCTATGCAAACAGTTGTTATATATATTTATTGTGTCATCTTTTATCATTTATTTTCCCAAATATTTTTGATCCTCAGCCATTTAAACCTAAGGATGAGCAATCTGCCTATGTGCAACCCATGGAAACAGAGGGATGACTCTAATACATTTTATATGACTATTTCTTGGTATTATCAATTTTATGAATTATTTACATATTACTATCAGAGGACTAAATTATTTTGCCCTCCTACCCTATTCTCACCTAACCCTCCAACTTAATTATATTTTATGTTGATATAAGATGATGGTCTCTGAAATTCCAGAAATAGGTAAGATCTCCCAAGAAGTTGTAACCAGAGAAAAGCAGAAGGCCAAGAATTAAAATTTTCTGAACTCTGAAATGTACTGGAGGAGAGGAGAGTTAGTAAGGGAGATAAAAGAAGGGAAAAAAGAGGAAGAAAAAAAGACAAAGTAGGGTGGTGCCTGTGGTTCATAGAGCAGGGCGCTGGCCCCATATACCGAAGATGGTGGGTTCAAACCCACCCTCACTGAACTGTAAAACAGAAAAATAGGTAGGCATTGTGGCGGGCGCCTGTAGTCCCAGGTACTCGGGAGGCTGAGGCAAGAGAATCACCTAAGCCCAAGAGTTGGAGGTTGCTATGAGCTGTGTCACGCCACAGCACTCTACCGAGGGCAATAAAGTGAGATTCTGTCTCTACCAAAAAAAAAAAAAAAAGACAAAAGTAACATGTTTGAGGCAATAGGAGAAGCAAGAAGAAAGCATCGAATTTGACTGATTTTATTAACTATTAATAAAAGGCTAGGAGTAAAGGGAATAGTTCCACTTCTTGATTTTCTATTTGAATGGAAATATGAGGACTTCAGATAAGAAGGAAAAAGATCCGGCTCAGCACCTGTGGCTCAACGGGCTAAGGCGCCAGCCACGTACACCTGAGCTAGTGGGTTCAAATCCAGCCCAGGCCCGCCAAACAACAATGGTGGCTGCAACCAAAAAATGGCCAGGTGTTGTGGCGGATGCCTGTAGTTGCAGCTACTTGGGAGGCAGAAGCAGGACACTCGCTGGAGCCCAGGAATTGGAGGTTGCAGTGAGCTGTGATGCCACAGCACTCTATCCAGGGTGACAGCTTGAGGCTCTGTCTCAGAAAAAAAAAAAAAAAAAAAAAAAAAGAAGGAAAAAGATACAATTTCCAGAACATTTCCTTATTCTTAAGGGTAAAGAGAATGCAAACATTCTGAATCCAAACAAAAATCTAACCTTAATATGGCTATGAAAGGAAATACTGTTTTTCAATACTCTTGCAACACTTCTTGCACCAAATGTATGAGTTTTACACACCAAGCAATTCTCCAATTCTCTACAGACACCAGTTGGGCATTATACAATTCAATTCTGACATTAACTATCTCAAGTTAGTATGGACCCACAGCTTAAGGGCTCAGTCCCACCAGATAGCTTCCCACTTGAGATGCCAATCACTAGTAGTAGCCCCAGTGTACCCAAGGCTTTTGTTCAATTTGACTACAAATCAGTGGTTTCTAATACTGTTTCCTCAGGTTCAATAATTTCCTAGAATGGCTCACAAAACTCAGGGAAACAGTCATATGTTGCATAACAATGGGAATAGGTCTGGGAAATGAATCATTAAGCAATCTCATCATTGCATAAACATCACTGTGTATACTCACACAACAAATCTAGGTGGTATAGCCTACTATACACCTAAGCTATATGGTATAACCTATTGCCCCTAGGCCACAAACCTGTACTGCAGGCAACTGTGACATAACGGTAAGTAGCTGTGCATCTAAACCCATCTAGAAATAAAAAAAGGTACAGTATAGTACTATAATCTTATCGGACCACAGTCCTATATATAGTCCATTATTGACCAAAATATCACTATGCAGTACACGACTATACTTATGCTTACTATAAAACCTACAGATGAGCACCCAAATCAAAGAGGTACAGAGGGAAAGAAATGAAGGAAGTGGGAAGAAACAGAGCCTCCAATCCCTCTAAGTAGGCCTTCTTCCCAGGACCTCAATGTCTTCAACAACCAATCACTCAGGAAATTTAAAAAGTTTTAGGAATTATATGCTAGGAACTAGGGATAAAGACCAAACATACATTTTTTCTTTCCTTTCCTTCCTTCCCTCCCTTATTTTTTTTAGACAGAGTCTAGCTGTCACCCCAGCTCGATTGCAGTGGTGCCATCATAGCTTACTGCAACTTCAAATTCCTATGCTCACGTGATCCTCATTTCTCAGCCTCCCAAAGTAGCTGGGACTACAAGCATGCACCACCACACCTAGCTAATTTTCCTATTTTTAGTAGAGATGGAGTCTTACTCTTGCTCAGGCCAGTCTCAAACTCCTGAGCTCAAACAATTCTCCCACCTCAGCCTCCCAGAGTGCTAGAGTTACAGGCATGAGCCACTACACCCAAACTATATACTTTTTATTATATCACAATATCACATTGGCCCATTCCTTGAGTTGTGAAACAAAAGTAATCTAATTAGTGATTTCTCAGGTGTTCTCCCTTCGCTTAAAATTAATAATAAGTATGGATTTCCTTATCCATTTATTACCTTCCATTTCACAAACGACAAAAGTAAAATTCAAATACCATTCCAGCCCTTCACAAGACATGTGGCAGGTATACATATGCTAAGCATGAGTGACTAACTACTAGTATGGTAATCAAACTTACCTTACAGTTTTTATATAAATTCAAATCTTTACACTAAGAAATTACACTACTGCGGTGATTTCTAGTGTAGAGACAACATTGATATTCATATATATAACATTCCATTAAACAATGAAAAGGCTCTTTAAAAAATTTTTTTTCACATTTCCTGGGTCAAAAATGAATAAATAACCTGGTATGTTCTGATATGGAGGGGGAGAAAAAGTGAATAAATGATCAAAGAATAATTTATAAAGAACCCCTACAAATAAAGGTACCAAAACTCAACAGAAAAAAAGTGTAAAGGATATAAACAGTCTAAGCAAATATAAATTACTTTCAATATATACAAACAGTTGGTTAGGGAAGGTGGCTCTTGCCTATAATCCTAGCACTATGGGAGGCCAAGGTAGGTGGTTCACCTGAGCTCAGGAGTTTGAGATCAGCATGAGCCAGAGCGAGACTTCATCTCTTAAAAAAAATAGCAAGGCGTTGTGGCTGGCACCTGTATTCCCAGCTCCTCAGGAGGTTGAGGCAAGAGAATCACCTGACCCCAAGAGTTTGAGGTTGCTGTAAGCTGTGATGGCACAGCACTGTACCGAGGGTGACAAAGTGAAACTCTTTTTAAAAAAAGGCAGTGTCTGTAGCTCAGTGGGTAGGGCACCAGCCACATACACCAAGGCTGTCGGGTTCGAACCTGGCCTGGACCAGCTAAAACAACAATGGCAACTGCAACAAAAAAGTAGCCAAGAATTGTGGCAGTCACCTGTAGTCCCAGCGACTTGGGAGGCTGAGGAAAGAGGATTGCTTAAGCCCAAGAGTTTGAGGTTGCTATGAACTATGATACCACGGCACTCTACCCAGGGTGACAGCTTGAGACTCTGTCTCAATAAATAAATAAATAAATAAAATAAAAAATAAATATATATATACACACACACAAATTATTAAGCTTTTCTCAAAAGAAAAATGCAAATGGAGTGGTGCCTGTGGCTCAAAGGAGTAGGGTGCCTGCCCCATATACCAGAGGTGACGGGTTCAACCCGGCCCCAGCCAAAAACTGCAAAAAAAAAAAGAAAACTGCAAATGAAAATTACACTGATATATGCCTTCCCACCTATCAAATCAGTAAAGACCAAAAGTTTGATAACACATTGTAATGGAAAGGGTATGAAAAAAATAAGTACTCAAACACCACTAGTAGCAGGTATGTAATAAATCTACTTTGAAGAGCAATTGGCAGTTAGCTGCCCCAGTGAAAAATACATATATCCTTTAAACCAGACATTCCAATTCAAAGAGTTCATCTTACAAAATATACTTGGCACCCAAACTGATGTACATGCCAATTATGCACCACAGTTTATTGCATGTTTCTGAAGACTGGAACCAGCTCAATAAGGGCAGGAAATTTCCTTTTTATACATTATATCCTAAGTGCAAAGTACAGTGCCTGACACAAAGGAGATGTTCAATAAATACCTGTTTGACAAAATGAGAAAAAGCAAAGATTTCATAAGCTTAAATGCTCACCAGTAAGGAAAGGCTCTGCCAACTATAAAGCGGGAAACAGCAGCAGGATTGTGCTGCATGTACTGATAAAGAATGAATGAAAAAAACTACAAAGAAAAATTAAAAAAAAAAAACAGAAAAAGAAAAATATAAAGAATAAGCTCCACTATACACTTAAGTAAACAAAGCAACGTGTGGGATACCACAGTAGGCCGCCACTGTATAAAAGGGTGGTGCTAAGAGAGGTACAGATGTCTACAAACTGATTGCACGGTCTCTGGGTCTAGGGAGAACTAAGAAGCAGAAGGACAGGTGCCAAAAAAAGTCTTTTCACTGTATGCTTTTTTAGATTTTTTGAATTTTGAAGCATGTGACTATATTACTTATTCAAAAAAATAAATTTTAGAAATGAGATTGGTTCCACTCTAAATTACAGTTATTATAAAATGAAGCAGATTCTTAAACACACTTGAGGTTAGCAAGTTGAAATGCCAGGCAAACAAGATACTCATAATTTTAAAATGAGATGTGACCTATTCTTAAGAATTATTTGTGGCCGGGCGTGGTAGCTCACGCCTGTAATCCTAGCACCCTGGAAGGCCAAGGCGGGTGGACTGCCCTAAGCTCAGAGGTTCGAGACCAGCATGAGCCAGAGAGAGACTCCTCCATCTCTACCAAAAAAAAGCCAGGCGTTGTGGCGGGCGCCTATAGTCCCAGCTTCTTGGGAGGCTGAGGCAAGAGAATCACTTAAACTCAAGAGTTGGAGGTTGCTGTAAACTATGATGCCAGAGCACTCTATAGAGGGCCACAAAGTGAGACTCTGTCTCAATAAAAAATAAATAAATAAATAAATAAATAAAAGAAAATTTAAAAAAAGTCAAACTAAGACGATTAAAAGGCAATTGAAAGCAAAATTTAAAAAAAAAAGAATTATTTGCATTCCAGAACAAGAGTAAATGAGGTAAATAGGAGTACTCTAATAATCTATATTAACCTGTGAAGTCACTATAGTTGTTGCTTGAATACAGATCAGTCATCATCTAGAGGGAGAAGCTGAATGTGAAAAAACAAACCACAGCTAATGTTCAGTTCTGGTTCTTAAATGTTCAAAGACAACTATTGATGTCTTGGCCTTACTAAATGGAGTTTTCTTGGCAGCAAATATAATCCAGTTTTTTGCAACTCTGTTTTCTTATCTAAAAGGACTTGTAGATTTTTATTTTCTAAAAAAAAACAAAACTGTTTCAAAATGGTAAAACAATTCATTTAACTGTTAAGTTTCCCATATGATGCTGTCAGCCTCTGTTATTAAAGACAGCCCTTGCATGTATGTTCACAGTTGTGTAATAAAGTTTTACAGATGAAATCTTTCACTTAAATTAGGCTTTTATCACAATTAAGTTGGTGGTAGGGTATTCTGTTTTGATACGGGAGGTGCCAAAAATTTGAAGAGTGGGTAGAAAAGTAAAATATTGAGAAAGAATATTGTTAAGTATCTGGGGAAGTGAAATGATCTCGATGGGAAAGCTGACATTAAACAGAGATAAATAATACAAATAAGAGAAGACTTCAAATCAGTGTAGAAAGAGCTTAACGATATAGCTTCTTTTCTGAAAGATAACTGCCCATTACTAAAATTATAATGATAGACGTGGATAACACATCATACTATTCATTATTTCTTTCTCTTATTTGTGGAAGATTTACAGAAGCATAATCAAGCATAGCAATAAACAGTTGTAATCAGATTAGAACTAAAAAATGGAAAGGAACATAAATAAAAATAATATAGAATGAATACTCATCCATCCTTTAGCTTTAGTTTTGCTATGGCAATCTGGGACAATAATCTTTGAAGTCTGTTGTCTGACTTGGTAGTTCTAAAACAGAAAAAGTAGTTTTCTACCACCAGAGAAACCAAAGGTCAAAGCCTTGCTTTTCCCTCTTTGCTATTCCTGTGCAAATGTAAGGAAGCGAATAGGATAGGAGTAGCTGCTTAATAAGGCTACTCAAGCTGCAACGCCAAGTGGCCAGCCCTTCACTTCCCTCTCACTCCTGGCATTGCAGCTGAGCAGGGCAGGAACAGGGAGAGAATTCATGCATCAATCTTATTAATACTATCAAAAATGCCACTCCTCCCTAACACCAGCATCAGATGGGTCATATAATGTATTTGTTTTCTTTCTTTCTTTCTTTTCTTTTTTTTTGTAGAGACAGAATCTCACTTTATCGCCCTCAGCAGTGTGCCGTGGCATCACACAGCTCACAGCAATCTCAACTCCTGGGCTTAGGCAATTCTCTTGCCTCAGCCTCCTGTGTATTTGTTTTCATTTTAACATATCCTACAATTAAAATTTCTTCTCATCAACTCATGGTTTTCTATGAAGCTTCTGTAAATGAACCCAAATATAAATATCAGTAAGTAAAATCAAGTCAGAGGAAACTCTACCTAACTAGGTTGGTTACTGTTACTGAGTATCTTACCTAAAATTACACATCCTTAGTTGGTTGTAAAATGTTTACCCTCCATCTGGGGAATAACTCTTTTTCCTTTTTTCCTTGAGACAGTCTCACTTTGTCACCCTCAGTAGAGTGCTGTGGTGTCACAGCTCACAGCAACCTCCAACTCTTGGGCTTAAGCGATTCCCTGGTCTCAGCCTCCCAAATAGCTGGGACTACAGGCGCCCGCCACAATGCCCGGCTATTTTTTTAATTGTAATTGTCACTGTTGTTTGGCAGACCCGAGCTGGGTTCGAACCCGCCAGCCCTTGTGCATGTGGCCTGTGCCCTAGCCGCTGAACCAGGCCCTGAGCCAGGAATTACTCCTTTCTGCCTAAACTCAAAGCTTTCTAAGTAAAACACTCTAAAAAATAAACACGGAAAAGGTCACCTGATAAGTGATAAGCCAATCAGAACAGGCAAATCAAAGCCACTAGCTGACAGGCTGAGCTAGGTGCTTGGGAGGATGACCAAATTAGCAAAGTATAATCCCTATCTTTATGCAGCTTTCAACCTAGTAAGAGAAACAAAACCTAAATATCAGATAACAATCCTAGACTAAGATATCAGGGTGGTTTATTTCAGACTATAAGTGCAAAGACAATTCAGGTGAGTTGTCTATTAAAGACAGGAGGTAGGTCTTAAAAGACGAGAAAAGAGGCTCGGCGCCTGTGGCTCAACGGGCTGAGGCGCCAGCCATGTACACCTGAGCTGGCGGGTTTGAATTCAGCCTGGGCGGCCAAACAACAATGACGGCTGCAATCAAAAGATGGCTGGGCGTTGTGGTGGGCACCTATAGTCCCAGCTACTTGGGAGGCGGAGGCAAGAGACTCGCTTGAGCCCAGGAATTGGAGGT
>CAUYRH010166939.1:0-29532 GCA_963574655.1 Perodicticus potto | reverse complement strand
GACAGAGCCTCAAGCTGTCACCCTGGGCAGAGTGCCGTGGCATCACAGCTCACAGCAACCTCCAATTCCTGGGCTCAAGCGAGTCTCCTGCCTCCGCCTCCCAAGTAGCTGGGACTACAGGCGCCCGCCACAACGCCCGGCCATTTTTGGGTTGCAGCCATCATTGTTGTTTGGCGGGCCTGGGCTGGATTCGAACCCGCCAGCTCAGGTGTACGTGGCTGGCGCCTTAGCCCGTTGAGCCACAGGCGCCGAGCCTCTTAGCTGGATTTGTACAAATTGTCTAATGTTATCTTTACTATAAGTCATCCATTGTAAATAATGGTGATGTAGTGACTGCTAACAGCAGTGGTGTAGCAACTGTAGGATTCCTGCTCAAACTGTCATACAAGATGAGAAATTGATCTCTAAGGCAGTGCTTCCTTAAGGGTGTTATGTGGATGGGTGTTACTGGTATGGGTCTGTTGGTCACCTAAGTTTGGGAAATGCTGTTCAACAGGTTTCATTACTGCGGGGCTTCCCAGAACCTTCAGTACTTTAACATGTGTTGAGGACTTGCCGTGAGGGTACAACCACCTAACTTTACCTGGGCTCTCCTCCTGGAGACTATCATGGCACCATTTTTCGATGGGACACCCTATAGGAAATGGTGCTGCTTGTCTTCCCTGTCCCCTTATTGTAGAAAGGGAAAACACAGTTAGTGCAAAAGAGGATGAGTTAAAAAGAGAGGCAGAGGAGAGAGGATCACTTGAGCCCAGACATTTGAGACCAGCCTGGACAGTATGATGATCCTGTATCCACACACACACAAAACAGAAAAACCATGAAAATCCCCCAAATGAAGTTAGAGTGAATTTACCTTCCTATAATTATGTCTCTCTGTGACTTACATTGTCCCTTGCTTTTTCTTTTTTTTTCCTTTCTTTCTTTCCTTTTTTTTTAAAACCAGTCTTGCTCTGTGATCTGGGCTAGAGTGCAGTTTCATCATCATAGTTCACTGCATTGTTCATCTTCTGGGCTCAAGCGATCCTCCTGCCTTTTGAGTAGCTGGGATTATAGGCTTGTACTGCCATGCCTGGCTAAATTTTCTTTTTCTTGTAGAGATGGGTCTTGCTATTGCCCAGACTGGATCCCTTGATTTCTTGAGTAGGGAAGGTGGGTGGAGTTCCGGCCCCCAGGCCCAGAATTGCCTATAATACTGCATAACACTGCTGCCAGGAAGGGACCCTTACAGGTGGACAGTTAGTACCTGTCCATGTGTGGAACCAGGATCTTTTTTTTTTTTTTTTTTTTTTCTTGAGACAGAGCCTCAAGCTGTCGCCCTGGGTAGAGTGCCGTGGCATCACAGCAACCTCCAACTCTGGGTTGTAGTTGTCGTTGTTTGGCAGGTCCAGGCTGGGTTCAAACCCACCAGCTCTGGTGTATGTGGCTGGCAATTTAGCCTCTTGAGCTACAGGCGTCGAGCCTTTTTTTTTTTTTTTTTTCTCTGAGACAGAGACTTGCTCTGTCATCCTGGGTAGAGTGCTGTGGTGTCATAGCTCACAGCAACCCTTGGGCTCCAGTGTTCCTCTTGCCTCAGTCTCCCAAGCAGCTGGAACTATAGGTGCCTGCTACGACGCCCAGCCATTTTTAGAGACAAAGTCTCGTTCTTGCTCAGGTTGGTCTCAAACTCCTGAGCTCAAGTGATCCACCCACTCATCTTCCCAGAGTGCCAGGATTACAGGTGCGAGCTAGCACGCCTGGCCTGGAATCAGGATCTTGTGTGCCTATGGATTATTTCCTTGGTTTTCTTTTAAATTTTACTATAGTATTTATTTATTTGAGACAGAGTCCCAAGCTGTTGCCCTCAGTAGGGTGCCATGGCATCACAGCTTACAGCAACCTCAAACTCTTGGGCGATTCTCTTGCCTCAGCCTCCCTAGTAGCTGGGACCACAGACACCTGCCACAATGCCCAGCTATTTTTTGGTTACAGTTGTCATTTGTTGTTTAGGAGGCCTAGGCCAGGCTTGAACCTGCCAGCCTTGGTGTATGTGGCCGGCGCCCTACTCACTGAGCTATGGATGCTGAGCCTATAGTACATACTTTAATAAGGAGGAAGGCAATAATAGGTGAAAACATACAAGTAAAAATGCTAATATCAGGTTGATTTGGGTTATTTTTTGTTAGTATTTGTTAGTATTTTTTCACCTTACTGTTATTTTCATGAGATCTAGAAAAAAAAAATCAAGGCTTGTGAAAAAAGTTCAGTGGTTATATAAGAGGTTGCCATCTTTGTTTTTCCTTATAGGATGGCCTTTCGACACCTTTAAGTGGTTGATGTTATTGTAAAACACTTCATAACTACCCTGGTAAAAGTTGTTCGTGCTACTGTTTGCCTTATTGTTGCAAAAAATCTTTCGGGGTTTTCTCAGAACCTGGTTTTACCCGTGGAGTAGTTGTGCCTGGGTGTGTGTACCCGCACTATGTACCTTGTTGGGAAAGGCTGAGAACTGCTGTTCTGGGGCCCTTTGTTTGTTTGTTTGTTTGTTTGTTTTGGCATTATTCTTGATTATCAAGAATCCAGTTTTTGCCTAGGCTACATTCCACAAATCCAGTTTCCCCTTGAGAGGTTATCTAATCCTTTCTCCCCTTTTATGATAGAGTCCTCGGCATTTCAAATTTGGCAGTTTGCCTTCCCAGTTAAATAAACTCTGCTGACTTGTATATCAGTGTATTAGAATGTTAAGTATTTTTTTAAACTTAAAAAAAAATCTGTTTATTTATCTATAAGACAATTAGCTCCTGAACTTTATTTTATTTTATTTTATTTTTGAGACAGAGCTCAAACTATTGCCCTGGGTAGAGTGCCAGGGTGTTACAGCTTACACAAACTCCTGGGCTCAAGCGAGTCTGGCATCACAGCACTCTACCCAGGGTGACAGCTTGAGGCTCTGTCTCAAAAAAAAAATAAAAATAAAAAACTCTGGATGGATCATATGTTGTATTAGCAAAATTACATTACTTTTATTTTCATTTATTTTTATTTCAGGTTAATATAAAGGTACAAATGATTCGGTTACAATGTTTGTGTCGTTAGGGAAGGTCCCTGTTGTAGTTGCATCCTGCCCCTGCCCCCATATCCCCTAACATTATGCCCACTGGGTGGGGGCACATCCATCCCCCTCTCTCCTCCCCTCCCCTCCCTGCCCCTCCCCTTCTCCCTTCCTCCCAACTTGAATTGACTTGAGTTGAGTTTTCCTCTTGTGTGGATGTGTATCAGTTCGTCAACGGGCTTCATATTAGTATTGAGTATATTGACTGGATAACAAATTCACATTACTTTTAATTTTGCACACTATGCTCCAGTCACAGTTGTGGAGTTTACAAGAGCTTTAGAAATTGTCTGTGTATGATCTGGAGTCAGTTGCCATTCTCTGCTGGAACTTCTCTTGTCTGGTAGCTCCTTTGGTTTTGGAGGGCAGCCTTCCTTGTCAGAAAGTCCTTGGTCTTCGACCTAGATTTTGGCGCTGTAGGAATGTAAGTGACCGTTCCCAGCTCTGCCACTCACTAGCTGTGTGATCTTGGACAGCTTACCATCTGTGTGCCTCAGTTTCTTCATCTGTAAAAGGGGCATAGTAATAAAATACCTATCTCATAGGGTAGTTAAGAGGATTGAACAAATTTTGTAAAGTGTTAACAGTATAGTAAATGTGTTGCAGTTTTATTAACTTAATTCACCGTAACTTCCCCTCCTCCTCTTTTAAATTAATGTAACATAGAATGAACAAATTTTTCGAAGTTAATAAGCTTTATTATTATTGTATGTTTTTTGGAGACAGAGTCTCACTGTGTCACCCTCGGTACAGTGCCGTGGTGTCACCTCACGACTCACAGCAACCTCCAACTCCTAGGCTTAGGCGATTCTCTCGCCTCAGCCTCCCGACTAGATGGGACTACAGGTGCCCGCCACAACACCCAGCTATTTTTTTGTTGCAGTTTGGCCGGGGCTGGTTTCGAACCTGCCACCCTTGGTATGTGGGGCCAGCGCCCTACTTACTGAGCCACAGGCACTGCCCCAAGCTTTATTTTTATCAAAGGCTTATTTTTTCTGTGCAGTTTTAGTTTCATAGCTAAATTGAGTGGAAGGCACAGAAATTTCCCATATACCTCACTCCCCTCCTCCACAGCCCTCTTCACTGTCAACACCTGCACCAGAGGAGTGCGTTTGTACAGCTGATAAACCAATCTCAAGACATTATCACCCAGAGTTTATGGTTACAGTTTGGTGCCAGGGTTGTGCGGTCTATGGGTTTTGACAGCTGTGTAGTAGCCTATGTCCTCTGTCCTGATATCACACAGAATCATCTCGCTGTCCTGAAAATCCTCTGTACTCTGCCAGTTCACCTCTCCCTCTGCCCTAAGCCCTGGCAACCCCTGATCCTTTTATTGTCTCTGGAGTTTTGCCTTTTCCAGAAAGCCATATCGTTGGAACCCTACAGTGTGTAAATAGCCTTTTCAGATTGACTTATTTCCCTTAGTAACAGACACTTAAGTTTCTTGGTGTCTTCCCAAGGTTTGATAGCTCGTTTCTTTTTAGCACTGGGTACTGATCCATTGTCGGGACGTACCACCACTTACCCATTCACCTGCTGGAGAACCTCTTGGTTATCTCCACCTTTTGACAGTTCTAAACATCTGTGTGTAGATTTGTATGGACATAGTTCTCAGTTCATGTGGGTAAATCCAGCAAATGCAATCGCTGGAGCGTATGGTAAGAGTGCCTTTAGTTTTGTCAGAAGCTATCAAATTGTCTTCCAAAGTGGCTGGACCATTTTGCATTCCCACCAGCAGTGAACAAGAATTCCTGTCGTTCTGCGTCCTTGCCAGCATTTGGCATTTTTCAGTGTTCTGCGTTTTGACCATCTTAACAGGTTTATGGTGGTACCTCATTGTTCAGATTTGCATTTCCCTGATGACGTAGCGTGTGGAGCATCTTAGCATGTGCCTACTTGCCATCTTTAGATCTTCTTTGGATGTGGAGGTGTCTTTTCAGGTCTATTGCCCAATTTTTTTTTTAAATAGTTGTGTGTTTTATTTAATTAATTGATTTTATTTATTTATTTTATTTTTTTTGTAGAGACAGAGTCTCACTTTATCACCCTCGGTAGAGTGCCGTGACGTCACACAGCTCACAGCAACCTCCAACTCCTGGGCTTAGGCGATTTTCTTGCCTCAGCCTCCTGAGTAGCTGGGACTACAGGCGCCCGCCACAACGCCTGGCTATTTTTTTGTTTTTCAGTTCGGCTGAGGCTGGGTTTGAACCCGCCACCTTCGGCATATGGGGCCGGCACCCTACTCGCTGACCCACAGGCGCTGCCCTATTTATTTATTTATTTTTATTTTATTTTTATTTTTTTGAGACAGAGCCTCAAGCTGTCACCCTGGATAGAGTGCATGTGGCATGACAGCTCACAGCAACCTCCAATTCCTGGGCTCAAGCGAGTCTCCTGCCTCTGCCTCCCAAGTAACTGGGACTACAGGCGCCCGCCACAACGCCCGGCCATTTTTTGGTTGCAGCCGTCATTCTTGTTTGGCAGGCCCAGGCTGGATTCGAACCCGCCAGCTTAGGTATATGTGGCTGGCGCCTTAGCTGCTTGAGCCACAGGCGCTGAGCCACTTTTTTTTTTTTTTTTTTGAGACAGAGACTCACTATGTTGTCCTGGGTAGAGTGCCGTGGTGTCACAGCTGACAACAACCTCCAACTCTTGGGCTTAAGTGATTTCTCTTGCCTCAGCCCCCCAAGTAGCTGGGATTACAGGTGCCAGCCACAATGCCCAGCAATTTTTTGTTGCAGTTGTCATTGTTGGTTATCTAGCCCGGGCCAGGTTCAAACCCGCCATCCTTGGTGTGTGTGGCTAGCACTATAACCACTGTGCTCCGGGCACCAAGCCCCATGTTCTGTATTCTGTCTGTACCAACAAGAGAAACCCAGGTTCCTAACAACATCAACACATTTACTTATTTGATCTCTTCTATATTATACATGACTAAGTTTCAAAATTACAACAGTGCCCAACAGTAAGAGTGAACCTGCTAAAATTTAAGAATTCTTTCCAGTTACTTTTGTCCTTGAGATACATCTTTCTAAGAGAACACAGAGTACCGTGATCTGAAGTTACTTAGACTCACTCTTTTTTTTTTTTTTTTTTTTTTTTTTGAGACAAGAGTCTCAAGCTGTCGCCCTGGGTGGAATGCCGTGGCACAGCTCACAGTAACCTCCAACTCGTGGGCGTAAGCAATTCTCTTGCCTCAGTCTCCCAAGTAGCTGGGACTACGGGCACCTGCCACAACGCCCGGCTATTTTTTGGTTGTAGGTGTAATTGTTGTTTGGCAGGCCCGGGCTGGATTCGAACCCCCAGCTCCAGTGTATGTGGCTGGTGCCTTAGCCACTTGAGCTATAGGCACTGAGCAGGCTCACTCTTCTTTTCTGTGTGTTATTGTTATCATTTTTTTTTTTACTTTCATGCAATATTTTTTAATTGAGGCAAAATTCACAAAACATAAAATTAACCATCTCAGCGTGTATAAGCCAGTAGCATTTAAAGCATTCACAATGTCAAGCAAACACCGCTTCTATCTAGTTCCGAAACATTTTTATCAGCTCCGAAAGAAAGCCCCATATCCATTAAGCAGTCATTCCCCATTCTTCCCTCTCTCCAGTCCCTGGCAACTATAAATTTACCTACTCTGAACATTTTATATAAAGGAAGTCACATAATTATGTGTGACATTTATAACTGGCTTGTTTCACTCAGCATGTTTTTGAGGTTCATCTATGTCGTAACGCGTCTCAGAATGTATTCCCTTTTATAGTTGAATAATACTCTGTTGTAGAGATGTATCAGATACTTATCTGTTCTTTAGCTGATGGATGTTTAGGTTGTTTCCATCCATCTTTTGACTATTTCAAATTTTTTTTTCATTTTTTCTGAGAGAAAGTCTTACTCCATCACCCAGGCTAGAGTGCAGTGATATTATCATAGCTCACTGCAACCTCAAACTCGTGGCCACAAGCCATCCTTCTGCCTCAGCCACCCAAGAGGCTGAACAAGTACAAACCACAGCCAGCTAATTTTTGTTTGTTTGTTTGTTTGTTTTGTAGAGACAGAGTCTCACTTTATTGCCCTCAGTAGAGTGCTGTGGTGTCACAGCTCACAGCAACCTCCAAATCCTGGGCTTAGAAGATTCTTTTGCCTCAGCCTCCCAAGTGGCTTGGACTACAGGTGCCCGCCACAATGCCCGGCTATTTTTTTGTTGCAGTTTGGCCGGGGCCGAGTTTGAACCCACCACCCTCGGTATATTGGGCTGTCACCCTACCCAATGAGCCACAGGCGCCACCCAATTTTTGTATTTTTTTAAGAGGCTGGGTGTTGCTCTTGTTCAGGCTGGTCTTGAGCTTTTGTCCTTAAACAATCCTCCCACCTTAAACAGCCTCCCAGAGTGTTAGGATTACAGGTGTCAGCCTCTATGCCTGACTATGTTATCAGTTTAATGTATAGTTAGCTTCATTTGTTAATGTTTCAATTTTAGAGTGTGCTTTTCTTCTGATTTACGTTTTTGAACACGTAAGTCGTTATATGTATGAAAGTACATGGAAAGCTTTACCCAAAGAAATCTCTCTACTCATCCTAGCCCTTCCATTATGTAAATGACAATTTCATTAATTTTTTGTTTAAATTCTTACTGTATTTCTTTTGTAAAAATAAGCGAATTCATGTGCATATTCTTCTCCTTTTTACTTCCGGGCTCAAGTAATCCTTTTGGCACCACTTCCTGAATAGCTAGGACTACAGGCACACCACCACCATGCCTGGCTAATTTTTTTATTTTTATTTTTAGTAGAGACAAGATCTCATTATGTTACCCAGGCTGATCTTGAACTCCTGGCCTCAAGTGATTCTTCTACCTTGGCCTTCTAAAGTGCTGGGGTTACAGGCATGAGCTACACGCCCTGCTTGTCTTCTTTTTTATATAATGGGTAGCAAACTATTTATACTTTGTACTTTGCCTTTTTCACTTACTATATCCTAGGAATCATTCCATACCAGTTGTGGAGCTCATCCTCATTCATTTTTACCTGTATATAATACTCCCTTGTATGATGTACTGTTGTATTCAAATACACCGGGATCTCTGTGCGTGACCCCCCAAGGGACCATAACAAATTGGTCAACATATGGAACTAGGCCACTGTATTGATATATCCATGTGGCATGTGTCTGGTCTATGAAAATTAGGTCAACTTAAAGAGGTGGTCAACTATCATTGTGCTATTACAAATAACATAAGGTTGAATAATGTGTGTTTGTCATTATTTGTAGGTAAATAGCTAGAAGTAAGATAGTTGGATGAAAAATAAAATATTTTTTTTATTTTACTCTCTCCCCTCTTTTTTTTTTTTAATGCAAAAGGTAATATACAAACTATTTTACATCTTGTTTTTGTCAACTACTAGGGGTTTTAGAGATTTTCTCATTTCACTGCATAGAGAACTGCTTCCACTTTTCAACAGCTGCAGAGTATTTTTAAAAATAGCTATGGAAAAAAAAATAGCTATGGAACAGCCCATTGTATTACTGTATCATTTACTTAATCAGTCCTCTATTGATAGATACGTAGATTGTTTCCAATTCTTTGTCTTTATTGTTTTTTTTTTTTTTGCAGTTTTTGGCCTGGGTTTGAACCCGCCACCTCCGACATATGGGGCTGGCACCCTACTCCTTTGAGCCACAGATGCTGCCCCCAATTCTTTGTTTTTATAAACAGTGCTACAGTTAATACACCTGTGCATGAGTATCATTTCATGAATATCTCTGTTACGGCGTTTTTCTTTCTGTGCTAGATGTCAGTAGGTTTTATAACTGTATTTGATCCCATATCACAAAAGGGCCACGAAAGATTGTAATTTTTTTTTTTTTTTTTTTTTTGAGACACAGCCTCACTTTGTTGCCCCAGTAGAGTGCTCTGGCGTTATAGCTCACAGCAACCTCAAACTCTTGAGCTCAAGCTAACCCCTTGCGTCATCCTCCCAAGTAGCTGGGAATATAGGTGCCTGGCACAACACCTGGCTACTTTTTAGAGACGGGGTCTCCCACTAGCTCAGTCTGATCTCAAACTGGTGAGCTCAAGTGATCCACCTGACTGAGCCTTCCAGAGTGCTAGGAATACAGGCATGAGCCACCACACCTGGCCCAATTTTTTTTTTTTTTTTTTTTTTTTTTGAGGCAGCATCTCACTCTGTCCCCTGGGCTAGCATGCCATGGCCTCAGCCTAGCTCACAACAACCTTAAACTCCTGGCTTCAAGTGATCTTCCTGCCTCAGCCTCCTAGAGTGCTAGGATTGCAGGTGTGAGCCACTATGTCTGGCCAAAAGATTTTATTTATTTATTTTTTGAGACAGAGCCTCAAGCTGTCACCCTGGATAGAGTGCCGTGGCATCACAGCTCACAGCAGCCTCCAACTCATGGGCTCAAGTGATTCTCCTGCCTCCGCCTCCCAAGTAGCTGGGACTAGACTACAGGCGCCTGCCACAATGCCAGGCTATTTTTTGGTTGCAGCTGTCATTGTTGTTTGGCAGGCCCGGGCTGGATTCGAACCCGCCAGCTAACGTGTATGTGACTGGTGCCTTAGCTGCTTGAGCCACAAGTGCTGAGCCAACAAATTCCTTTTTTTTTTTTTTTTAGAGACAGAGTCTCACTTTGTCGAGTGCCATGGCTCACAGCAACCTCCAGCTCCTGGGCTTAGGCGATTCCCTTCTCTCAGCCTCCTGAGTAACTGGGACTACAGGCGCCCGCCACAACTCCCGGCTATTTTTTTTTTGTTGCAGTTCGGCCAGGGCTGGGTTTGAATCTGCCACCCTTGGTATATGGGGCCGGCGCCCTACTCACTGAGTCACAGGCACCGCCCTAAATTCCTTTTTTGAAAGCAAACTTTTCACTGAAGTGTAGCAAGTTACACAAATTGTAACTGTATGCTTGATGAATTTTCACATAGTGAAAATTTTTACACATCCATGTAACCAGCACCCAGGTCGGGAACAGACCATTACCAGCACTCCACGTCCCTCAGTCACTGTCTCCTCAAGGGCAATACTGTCTTGACTTTGATCACAATAGATTAGTTTTGCCTGTTTTAAAACTTTAGGTATATCTCTGCTCACCTTTCTAATGCTGCATTGCCTTAGCATGTGGTCATGGACCATCTTCTTTTTTTTTTTTGAGACAGAGTTTTACTTTGTTGCCCTAGGTAGAGTGCCAGGTGGTGTCACAGCTCATAGCAACCTCCAACTCCTGGGCTTAGGTGATTCTCCTGCCTCAGCCTCCCGAGTAGCTGGGACTATAGGTGCCCACCACAATGCCAGGCTTTCTTCTTTTTTTTTTTTTTGTAGAGGCAGAGTGTCATGGTGTCAAACAGCTCACAGCAACCTCCAGGTCTTGGGCTTAGGTGATTCTCTTGCCTCAGCCTCCCGAGTAGCTGAGACTACAGGTACCCACCACAATGCCCGGCTACTTTTTTGTTGGTGTTGTTGCAGTTTGGCCAGGGCCAGGTTTGAACCTGCCACCCTTGGTATATGGGGCCAGCGCCCTAACCACTGAGCCACAGGCGCCGCCCCACCAGGCTATTTTTTGTTGCAGTTTGGCCGGGGCCGGGTTTGAACCCGCCACCCTCCGCATACGGGGCCAGCCCCCTACTCACTGAGTTTCAGGTGCCACCCTTTGTTTGTTATGGTTTTGTCTTGTTTTTTGGAGACAGTCTTTCTTTGTGACTCTCACAGCAACCTCAAACTCTTGGGCTCAAGTGAGTCTCTTGCCTCAGCTTCCTGAGTAGTTGGGACTACAGGCCTCTGACACAATGCCTGGCTATTCTTTTTAGAAACGGGGTTTCTGTCTTGCTCAGGCTGGTCTCAAACTCCTGAACTAAAGCAATCCACCTGCCTCAGCCTCCCAGAGTGCTAGGGTTACAGACGTGAGCTTATGCACCCTTTTGTTTTGATTCTATGTATGTCTATCAAAGTTATTGTTTTTTACAAAATGACTGCTCAGTGACTTCCTTGGCCTTAACTCATCAATGATTACTTAAGGTACATCTCAGCCTCCTGCTGAATTCTCCGCATATACAGCTGTCCATAAAGTTCGTGTGCAATTTCCTATGTTAACTGCTTTTAAGTTGCACACGAACTTTATGTCCACCCTGTAGAATAGTGAATTTGTGTGTTGCAGATGCCTGCAACCCTGTCTGGGCGTTTCCCAGCGCCTCGTGCGGGTGCTCATGCTCCCTGGCCCTGCACCTCTCCTCACGGGAGCTCATGATGGGCTGTGTCATCTACTTGGGGCATGAGGCCTCTCCAAACTGACTCCTAACGGTCTCAACAATCACAGCCTGCCCACCTTGCCTCTCGAGCCTACGCTGCCTCCCCATTTGCACTCACTGCTTTGGCCACAGCACCTTGTCTTCCCCTACTTCAGAGTGTAAAGCTCTTCCTGTGTGAAGGTCCAAGCCCAGGGTGCTGTCCCCCGGAAGCTCCTCCTTCTTCAGGTCGTCACTGACTGCTTCCATTTAATTACCCTGACTCTGCAGACTGAGTTATAATCCCTTTACATGGACAGTGCGTGTTTCTATGGCGGCCTGAGCTGTGATGCCAGGGCACTCTACCAAGGGTGACAAAGTAAAACACTGTCTCAAAAAAAAAAAAAGCCAGGGCGCCTGTGGCTTTACTTGTCTTTTGTATGATTTTCTGCAGAGGTTTTTGGCCGCCTTATTGGGAGAGCAGGGACCACGTCTCTCTCCCAGCGCTCGCCACATAATAAATCTTAATAATTTTTTTTTGAGACAGAGTCTCAAGCTGTAGCCCTGGGTAGGGTGCCCTGGTGTCATAGCTCACAGCAATCTCTAACTCTTGGGCTAAAGCGATTCTCTTGCCTCAGCCTCCTGAGTAGCTGGGACTACAGGTGTCAGCCATAACGCCTGGCTATTTTTAGAGACGGGGTCTGGCTATAGCTCAGGCTGGTCTTAAACTCTTGAGCTCAGGCAGTCCATCGGCCTCAGCCTCCCAGAGTGCTAGGATTACAGGCGTGAGCCACCTTGCCTGGCCTTAATAAATCCTAATAATTGAGTAAATGACTGAGGGCAAAAGGCAAGAGAGAAGGAAGCCCAGCCTGTGACCAAGGCTGGGGCTCAACCTGTGTCCGGGGTTAAGGAATAGAATTTCCTCTTGTCCCTTGGGTCTTTTCTGTCACTTGGCCTTCCCAGCATGGAGTCCCCTCCCAGGACCCTTTCCTACCCTGGTAAGTTATTTTGGGGGTTTTCTGAAGATGTACTTTGTGCCTTGCAGCAAAGGGTGAAAGTAGCTAGAACAGTGTAGCGGGTGGCAGGGTAGATCTGGGAGATGGGGAGCTGCCTCCATTGGGCGCGTCTCACTGTGGGAGTATGGGACCTTCCCCAGGGAGCCTAAAGGGTATGAAAAGGGACTAGGTTGGGTGGGGCCCCAAGCTTCATCTTTCTTTGGCTTTTCTTTCCTCTCAGGGCAGGAGAAAGAAGCGTGGACAGGCTGCTGGGCCAGCTGGTGCCATAATGGCAGGTGAGGAGAGGGGTGGGCCCTGTGAGTAGGAAATGGCAGTGAGCATAGGGTGTGTCTCCGTGGTCTTTAGAGGTTGGGTTCTTTCTGTCCCATTGTTCAGGTTCTCCCCTCCCCAGGCCTGTTGGTCTGAGAACCTCAGCACGACCCTGTCTAGCCCTCTGTCATATCTCCAACAGTGGGGACCAAGGATCGAACTTCTTGACATCCTCTAGTAGGGATGGCTGGTGAGGATAGCATAGCAAAGTGGCCAGTGGCCGCAGGGGCTGAGGAGGATAAAAACG
Source organism: Perodicticus potto (assembly GCA_963574655.1). Taxonomy (NCBI): domain Eukaryota; kingdom Metazoa; phylum Chordata; class Mammalia; order Primates; family Lorisidae; genus Perodicticus; species Perodicticus potto. The sequence continues at coordinate 16,636 of CAUYRH010166939.1, read as the reverse complement.
GGCATATTGGATTCGCGGGGAGAAAAACATTCTAGGTGATGCCGTGCCATGTGCCTCACCAACAGAGAAAGTGAACAACTTCCCACCGTTGCCCAAATTCATCCCGCTGAAGCCATGTTTCTACCAAGACTTCGAAGCAGACATCCCTCCCCAGCATCGCAGCATGACCAAGCGCCTCTACTACCTCTGGATGTGTGAGTGCCCTGGGGGTGGGGGTGAAACAGGGTAGGTGGAGGCGGGAGGAGGACTGGTGGGGGTACTGGGCAGTGGAGTGGGTGCCGCAGGCCCAGCTGTCCTTCTGTCCCTCCCTTTATGTCCATGTGGGCCAGTGAATCGTTCCCCACTAGGCTCCCAGCAAGCTCTTTGTATGGGCCAACTCCCCAGCTGAGCCTCAGTTTCCCTAGACTCCAACCCCTAATCTAGGCCTCTCTTCCCTTCCCCCTCCATTTCCCATTCACAGAGCATCTGTTGGGGACCCTTTGTGCAATGTGATTGCTCTGTTCTCACTCCCCCCTTTCCCACTCGAGCACTTCTCCAGGGAACCTCTGGCAACTGTCAGGACCTTAGGATTCTTGATATGGAAAGGAGTCCTTCCCTCAAAAAAATTTCTCTCTCTTTTTTTTTTTTTGGCTTTCTCTGGAAGATTGCTCGAAGAGAAGGGCATTCATCTGGGAGTTGGGCAGTATGGGATGAGTTTGTCTGGTTGCTGCTTTTGGAGCAGCAGGTGCCTCATTTGTAGGAAATAGTGTTGGCTCATGACAGCTGTGGTTCTGTATGGCTCTGCATCACAGGGCCTGCACTTCTTTTTTTTTTTTTGAGACAGAGTCTCCTTGGTCACCCTTGGTAGAGTGCTGTGGCATCTTGGCTCATAGCAACCTCGAACTCTTGGGTTCAAGCCATCCTCTTGCCTCAGCCTCCCAAGTAGCTGGGAGTACAGGTTCCTGCCGCAAGCCCAGGTTTTTTTTGTTTGTTTGTTTTTTAGACAGTCTCACTTCGTCACTTTCAGTAGAGTGCTATGGTGTCACGGCTCACAACCGCCTCAAACTCTTGGGCTCAAGCAGTTCTCTTGCCTTAACCTCTAGAGTAGCTGGGACTATAGGCACCCATCACAACAACTGGCTATTTTCAGAGATGGGGGTCTCACTTTGACTCAGGCTGGCCTTGAACTTATGAGCTCAGGCCTCCCAGAGTGCTAAGATTACAGGCCTGAGCCACTCTGCCTGGGCTGGGCCTGTACTTCTAAGAGGCTAGTGTTCTAATGTTGTAAGGTTTTGAGGTTGAGAGTTTAAATGCCCCCTTTTAGGTAGTCTATGGCTGCTTGGTGGGAAAGGTGTTCATCTTGGAGGGATGGGACATGGCTATGCTGAGGCTGGGCAGAAGGTACCTCTCAGGCATATGAGGGGAGGACAGGCCAGCTGTCCTGTGCTGGGAAGAAGCCCCAGGAACCTGAGACATTGGCAGTGTGATCTCAGTTAGGGTCTGCCATGTGTGACGTTGCCTTGAGTCAGGCCCGCACTTAGCTGCTTGTCTGGGCTGTGGCTGTGTGTACCAGGAAGGTGGTGAAGCAGGTGCTTCACTGCATGATAGGAAGAAGATAGGAGCAAACAAACTCAATTTCAAGTTCTGGCTTTGGATGGAGAAGGGATCTCTTATCACATAGCCTGAGAGAGGGGGATGGGCCAGTAGGTAGTAAGGGATAGGGTATAGATAGGTCTGTAGATGTTGGGAAGAAAATGGGGAGGTTACTTCTGATGGCTTCTATTTTTTTTTTTTTTTTTTTGAGACAAAGTCTCAAGCTGTCACCTTGGATAGAGTGCTGTGGAATCACAGCTCACAGCAATCTCCAACTCCTAGGCTTAAGTGATTCTCTTGCCTCAGCCTCCCAAGTAACTGGGACTATAGGCACCTGCCACAATGCCTAGCTATTTTTTTTTTTTTCAGAGCCTCAAGCTGTTGCCCTGAGTAGTAGAGTGCTGTGGCATCACAGCTCACAGCAGCCTCCAACTGGACCCAAGTGATTCTCTTGCCTCAGCCTCCCAAGTAGCTGGGATTACAGGCGCCCACCACCACACCCGGCCATTTTTTGGTTGGCCATTTTTTTTTTTTTGAGACAGAGCCTCAAGCTGTCACCCTGGAGAGAGTGCTGTGGCATTGCAGCTCACAGCAACCTCCAATTCCTGGGCTCAAGCGGGTCTCCTGCCTCCGCCTCCGCCTCCCAAGTAGCTGGGACTATAGGCGCCCGCCACAACGCCCGGCCATTTTTTGGTTGCAGCCGTCATTATTGTTTGGCGGCCCGGGCTGGATTCGAACCCGCCAGCTCAGGTGTATGTGGCTGGCGCCTTAGCCCATTGAGCCACAGGCGCCGAGCCTGGTTGGCCATTTTTTGGTTGTAGTTGTCATGGCTGTTTGGCAGGCCTGGGCTGGATTTGAACCCACCAGCTCTGGTGTGTGTGGCTGGTGCCTTAGCCGCTTGAGCTACAGGCGCTGAACCGATGGCTTCTGTTTTTTTCCATTACATATGTTGTAGGAGTTGGGGGTAGAAGCTTTGGGGAAGGTGAGCTCGGAATGAGAGCATGTTTATGGATAGAGGGTGAGGACTCTCTCTAAAGAGACCTGGCCCTGAGATTTCTGGGCCATGCACAGGGCTCATTGGAGGTTGGCTGCCATTAATTTATAGTCCTTCCAGGCTCCCTTTTATCTTAATAACATCCAGCTCATGTACAGATGGGAGTTATTTTCACTGAGGGTGAGTGTGACCAGAAGACAGAGTAGGGAAGGGACTAACAAATTGAGGGTAACGAATTATGGAATCTAAGATGGACAAGGAGAGGAGTGAAGACAGAGAGAAGCTGATGGCTGGAAAGGTGTGCCGGGTCAGTGGGTGTCCTTTCCAGACAGGTAGTGGAATAATTTCAGCACAGGCACTAGAACAAGGGGGCTGGAGATAGGTGGGAGTGGGGAGAGAATGTCAGCCAATATAATTGACAGGCATTTTCTGTGTAAAGAACAAATAAAATCAGTGAGGACACCAAAGCTCTAAGACATTTTGAGGCAGCGAACAGAGATGGAGGAAATACAGCCGAACCACACAAAAAGAAATGCCCACTCTTATTCTGAGGGGCCCTGAGATGGGTTTATGTGCACAGGTGACAGGGTTGCCAGGCCAGGCCAGACTTGGGGAGAACTGCACCTGACCCTGGGCTTTGGATGTTTCGCTCCTGGGAAGATCTCATCCGGAAGCTGGATTTAAGGTCTATAAATATCTCCCTAAGTCTTCGCTAGGCGCCTGCCAGGTGCTTTACTCCCAAGAAGTATGTATAAACCTTGAGATGCTTGTGGCTTCTACTCAGAAGACAGGATCACAGATGCTGGCTATTTGAGGCCAAGATTGAACCGGCCACCTTTTGTTTATTCAGTAGTCTTTGTGGACTCAGCCTTGTGTTCAAAGAAGGGAGTGCCCTGATATCAAGACACCTGGGTGTGTGTTAGTGCCAGCACCAGTTTTCTTATCTGTAAAATGAGTCTTTGGTCCCTGCCAGCTGGGTCTCAGTGAAACTGTGATTCCTAGATGCAGCTAGATAATGTGGGGACAGAGGAATGGGAGCCTGGATCCCACTCTTGGGAAACTTCTAGTGTGGTTGATGGGCTGGGATTTTGTATTTGGGAGAGCAGCCCAGGTCTATACAAGGTCAGAGGAATGGGAGATGGTAAGGTTGTGGTATTGAAGGAAGGCTTCTTGGAGCAGGTGATGTAGTTGTCTAAGAAATAGATTAAATAAAGACAGATCCCAGACACGCATGCCTGCCCCAATTAAATGAAGGACCGGTGTTACAAGGACTTGAAGAGTCTTGCTGTGTTGCCCAGGTAGGAGTGCAGTGGCTATACACAGGTGGGATCATAGTGTACTGTGTCTCCAACTCCTACCTGGCATCAAGCGATCCGCCTGCTCTCAAGCAATCCTCCTGCCTCAGCCTTCCAAAGTGCCAAGACTATAGGCATGAGCTACTGTACCCTGCCTGAGGCCATTTTTTTTTTTTTTTGAGACTGAGTCTCACTATTATCACCCTTGGTAGAGTGCCATGGAGTCACAGCTCACAGCAACCTCAAACTCTTGGGCTTAAGCAATTCTCTTAAGCGATTCTTTTGCCTCAGCCTCCCAAGTAACTGGGACTACAGGCGACTGCTACAACACCTGGGTTTTTTTTTTTATTATTATTATTGTCATTGTTGTTTAGCAGGCCCTGGCCAGAAACCCACCAGCCCCGGTGCATGTGGCTGGCACCCTAACCATTGAGCTATGGGAGCCAAGCCACTGAAGCCATTTTCATAAGAAAAGCATTCTACCACCCTGAGGTTTTGTGGGCCCTAAAAGAGGGGCAGAAGCTCTGCTGCTCTTAAGACTCTTTGCTTTCCAGATTTCTCAGATCCTTAGGAAGGGGGTGTGGGTGGGTGTTGGTCAGAGCTCCCAGCTCTCTTTCTTACAGCCTGTGTTTCTTCTGCGTGTGCCGTGTGTGTCTCTGTGTATGTATTCACTGATGTGCATTGTGGGTCTTTTGTATGGGTGTGGATCTGGAAATGTGGCTTGCATTTGTGTATGTACATCTGTGTTTTCATCACTCTGTGCTTGCGTGATTGTGGGTCTGTGATGAGTTATGGATGTGTGTGTCCGTGTCTGGGTGCCCATGGACCTCTGTGTGGGCTTGGGGGTCTTTCTCTGTGTGTATGTGCTCCTGGGCCTGCAGTGAACAGCGTCACGCTGGCTGTGAACCTGGTGGGCTGTCTCGCGTGGCTGATCGGAGGCGGGGGAGCTACCAACTTTGGCCTCGCCTTTCTCTGGCTCATCCTCTTCACACCCTGCTCCTACGTCTGCTGGTTTCGGCCCATTTACAAGGCCTTCAAGTAAGTGGTTGGCACTCACCCCAGCTCCTAACCATGTCTTTTGGCCCTTCTACGCTGTCTCTCTCTTCTACGTGTTTACTCACTTTTTTTTTCCCCATCCCCCAAACTCACTTTCCTTTGTTCACCGTTGGCTCAGACTACCAGATGGGGCGTGGGTTTCCTGGGGGCTCCAGGTCTGAGAACGCTGGGAGTTAGAACCTTCCATTCAGCTCCTTCCCTCCTCACTCTATCCTTGGGTGGGAGCAACACAGAGAGAACAGGCCTATTTTTGTCTTCTCCCATCACCTTCCCTAGGAAACTGTATGTCGATTTGCCTGTGGGGGGCCACATGTCTTAGTGACATTCATGTACCAGTGGGGCTAGCTGACTCGGTGCCAAGACGATCTATGTATCCGTGTGCTAATGGAACCAGCACGGACACTATCCATGTGCCAATGAGGTCATCCAACTCTGTGCCATGTATCGGCGGGACTAGCTGTCTGGGTGCCAGTGGGTGTCCACCTAGTGCCAAATGGGGTTTCAATCTTTGTGCCAATTATTCATCCATGTACCAACAAGGCTATCAGTCTTGGTGCCTGTTGAGTATCCATCTCAATGCAAATGGGACCTTAAACCTCTTTGCCAATTGGGCCACCCAGCTAAGTGTCAGTTAGGTCCTATTTTGGTGCCAATAGGATGTCTAGTCTAGTGGCAATGGGATTCCATCTCTGAACCCAGGGGGCCATCCATCTATGTATCAGTGGTGCTAACTGTCTTGGTGCCAGTGTGGCTGTCCATCCCCTCGACAATGGGACTGTTTATTCCTGCCGTAATGGAGCCATCTATTTGTATGTCAGTAGGCTCATCTTTCCATGTCCAGTGGGTGGTCCAGTCATGAAGAGATCCCTTCCTATGTAATGATGCACACACAAGCCTAACATATGGAACCTTGCAAAGATTTGTAGATAAATACTGTCCCATTCTGGCCTCTCAATTAAGGTCTTTAAGGGTCTTCTGTCCATTCTTCACTTACTTAAACTTGGAAGGGCTTGGGGGCCTTGAAGGCAGGGAAACTTTAGCACTCTGCCCTGGTGACGGGAGTCATCTCCTCTGCTTCAGGACTGACAGCTCGTTCAGCTTCATGGCATTCTTCTTCACCTTCATGGCCCAGATGGTCATCAGCATCATCCAGGCCGTGGGCATTCCAGGCTGGGGCGTCTGGTAAGAGGCAGGGGTCTGGCTTGTGGCTGGTAGGGGTGGCACCTTGGGCATGTCTTGTGCTTACCTCCATGTGCTAAGCTTCCTAGCCTGTGGGCACAGCGTGACTGGTCATTGGAAGAGTGAGAGGATTCAGAATAGTGTAGCAGCACAGCTGTCGCATCAGAGGAGAAGGAGAACCTGTCAGTGGTTTCTAGGGGACTAAAGGGTAGCAAGCATTGTTGGTAAAACCAGGAGACGGAAGCCTTGCGTCTGAGGAGCATGTCTGAGCGACTGACACAGGACCGTTGGGGTCAGTAAGATGGTCCCTCTGAATCCAGTGGTATGGTTCCTCCCTGTGGCAATGAGATAGTCCCTTGCTCCAGCAGGGTGGCTCCTGGGCACCCCTCTTCCTGCCCACAGCCCCACAGCTGGCCTCTTCCTACAGCGGCTGGATCGCCACCATCTCCTTCTTCAGTACGAACATTGGCTCAGCAGTGGTGATGCTCATTCCCACCGTCATGTTCACAGTTGTGGCTGTCTTTTCCTTCATTGCCCTCAGCATGGTACGTGGTCCCCTCAAGGGTGAGAGGGCGGCTTTGGGAGGGGGCTGTGATCTGAAATAACCCCTCCTCCAAGTTATAAGAGGATCCAGAGGTCTTTCTTCCAAGGGTCTCACTCTGGAATTGGCTGCTGGACTTCCCTACACAGGCATGGTGGAGAGGAAGGGCTATTTTTTTCACAAATGGTCATATCTGGTTCCTGGATGGGCTGCTTCTTCCATTTGAATTACCTTTCTTTGTGCTTCTCTTCCTACAGGTTCATAAATTTTACCGGGGCAGTGGAGGTAGTTTTAGCAAAGCTCAGGAGGAATGGACCACGGGGGCGTGGAAGAACCCGCATGTGCAGCAGGCAGCCCAGAATGCAGCCATGGGGGCGGCCCAGGGAGCCATGAATCAACCGCAGACTCAGTATTCTGCCACCCCCAACTACACGTACTCCAACGAGATGTGAACCAGCCACGCCTATCAGGAGGCAGGGCTGGGGCCACTGGGACAGGGGGCTCGAGCCACATCATCTGTTGTGGTGACCAAGCAGGGTTCCCCCTCCCCTTTTCTCCTCCCCGACTTTGTACAAAGAATCAGAGTTATATATGTATATATGTACATGTCTGTCCCCTGCTCCCTACCTGTTGGATTCTGCTCTTGGCACTCCAAGAGCTGTGGGCTGTACGAGGAGCTGTCCTGTGCGGTAGTAACTGTCCGTGTCCCCTTGTGAAATAGTGTGCAGTTGAGGTCTCTTGTTGTGGTGCTAGATATATGTTTAGAACTAAACCAGTCCCCCACCCGCCCCTTCGACCCTGGCCCAGGGACCCTCATGGGGTACGGGGAGGCATAGGAGAAAGTCTGGCCCCTTCCAGGGTCATGAGCCAACACTGTTTCCATTTTTGGTAGTCCTGGGAAGCAACAGTATTTAGCACTTGTGGTGGTGGGTGGAAGAGTGAGGACAGGCAGGGGATCTTCCCATGTTCCTTCTGATCCAGCCAAGTCTCCCCTTCCTCATCCTCTGCCTTCCTCATCTCTGCCCTGCTGTCAGAGTCCCTGTGCTATCTTCCCTCGCCCAGGGTCTTTCTCTTTCCCATGTGACTTTTGTTTTGCCCAAGGCTGATTATCCCAGCTATATCTGCTCCTGAGACTGAGCCTGGATTCCTTAATCTGATCTGATTCCCAGATCCAGGAAGCTGAAGTGGAGCTGAGCCTTAGTACTGATGTGGAAGGGGAACACAGCTAGAGATGCAGAGCCCGCCTGGGTCCTTGACTCCCAGGGAATGGAAACACAGCGTTGGTCTTCTTCGCTCTGTGAGCTTGGCCTACGGAGGCAGGCTCTTCTTTTCTCTCCCCTGCCTTCCCCTTCTCCCCAGAGACCCCTGGAGCCCTCTGCCTCCTCCCCATACCCGGGCTGCTAAGGCTTGATTCCCTTATCTTGACCCCACCACGTGCCAGGTGTCATCTGCCCTTGTAGATGGCAGATTCCACTTCCTTTCCTTAGGAGCTGGGTCATGTCAGGCAGTTGTCATGTGTAAAGGCACAGCCGGAGCAGAGTGCATTTGGGTAATTTTTAGTCCGCAGGGGAGGTCTGATTGCCCCCAGCCCCTTGGGGCATCTAGATGTCTCTAAGTGATCAATCGTTGCATTCCTGGGAGCAGTAGCAGCAGCAGCAATATTTCTGTTTGGATCTAGTAGAAGGGACAGGGCTCAGAGCACTAGGCCTAGAGGGGAGGTCAGAGGAAGAGGGGCCCTGTGGGAGGGGAGCATGCCTCTTCTACTTTACCTGCTCTCGGTCACAGAGCACTTCTGGGCATTTGAACTCAGTGCCCAGGAAGAAGCACAGGCCCAGTCTAAGCTGTAAGCACAATGGCCGAAATAGGATTTTAGCTTAGGTGGGGTGGGAAGGGACGCTCTCTGGATTTATTTATTTTTTTTCCCCCAAATCAAGAAGACTTCCTGACCTTGTCAGAATCTCCTTCCCCTTTCAGGAAAGTTATTTCAGGATCATGGGGCTGTTCTGTTCCAAGCAGTGTAAGAGCATTGCTGGTAGACGTTCCAGCCCCATCTGAGGCCTGGAAGGGAGTGAGTTCTCACTCAAGGAGCAGGACTGCCCATTTCCCACCTTCCCTTCTCCCGACAGAAGCCTACCTGGGCTATTTAGACAAAAAAAAACCAAATCCCAGTTGGCCACTCTGGGTTGACTCCAGCTTGGTACTCAACAACTGGGCTTCCAGGTACTGAGTTTTGAGCTCCAGGTACTTTGTTCCTTTCCCTGAAAGGGGAGCCAGGGGCCTATCTTCCTAAGGGTCCCTTAGGCTTGGGCCACAAAGTATAATTGCCTCTCTACTCTCCCATTTTCTTTCTGGAAAGCAGTTGTCACAGTCCCTGGCACTGGAAAAGAGACCTTAGGTCTAGGCCTTTCCTTCCGTTTTTTTTTCCCCACCCCTGACCTCTGGCTTCCTTTCCTTTAGTCTCTCTGGTAGCTCCACGGGCCTATGGTCCAGCCTAGAATCTGTGACCTGCTGGGTATCACCTCTAATCCATTTCCTGTGCTACCTGCCTCTCCTCTTTCCTGGCTCAGACCTATTTGGTCATACCCTGACTCTGCCCTCAGGAAAGCCTGTTACATGTGTATGGCCCAGTTTGTTCACACCCTGGGATGCTGCATCTCCAGGCATCTATGCACTTTCCCGGGGAGAGAGCCAGTGTGAGAAGTGGGAACTGGGTACAGATTCATCTCTTCTGAATGGTCTGGCTTGGGGTAGGGTCCAGGAGGGTCCAGGTCAGTTCTGGGGATTCTCAGGTCTGGTGCCAGCCAGTGACCTGCTTTGGCATTCTCCTGGTGCCCACTGTTCCTCCTCGTTTCTGGGAGACGGACCATCCCCCAGCTGGCAGTTGACCTGCCTGAGCCAATGTGTCTGTCTGTGGTAACTGAATGAACCATAATAAAGGGAACATTTGGCCCTGTGTGTTCTGTGTCATGTGTCTTCATGCGAGTCTCCATGGAGCTCACCCTGGGCAAGGGGACAACAGTAGGGAGGCTGGGTGGGTATGTAGACTGTCATTCCCTGGGGCCAAAATCCATGCAACTAACTCTGTGTGGCTCTTTTTCTAGAGCAGCCTACAGCATGCATTGAAATTGCCACCTAGGTCTTAGGAGGAGGAAGGTCCAAGTTCCCTGAGAAGGCTGTAGAAGGACTAGTTGGATCAGCTCCCAGGAGGCGGGAAGGATGGTTTGGTCCTGCAGCAAGGGCTAGAGGGTAGAGCAAGGAGGCCCCACCCCAGCTCTGACCGTGGCACAGCTTCAGTGAACACAAAGGCTATTGGGGGCTGGGAAAGCCAGGGAAGGAAGAAAGGAGGGGAATGTACCCTTGTCCTTTCTCCCACCGCTTTCTCTTTGCCAATTGGAATGTTCTAAGATCTAGCTAAACTACTGGCTCACCTCACGATTCACTCAAATGAGACTCCTTTGAGAGGACCTCCTGCCTGGAGTTGTTGCTTAGTCCCCTATGCTTCCTCATGGTGGACCTTATTCTGTGATTTTCTGTGTCCCAGCTTGTCTCAAAAGCCAAGGACAAGTCTGATTTGTCTCTGTATCCTGTGCATCTGAAACAGAAGAGGTAAATATTCATTATTAAGTCTTCGGAGCAAAGAGCAGTATGTGTGTGACAGGCCGAGCCCTCCTGGCAGAATCCCAGAAATACAAAGTTTCTCCGGAATTCGCCCCTCCCGCCCCCCTATCCCCGGCTCAGTGGACTACAGCTCCCAGGAGGCAGAGAGATGTACTACAACTCCCAGAAGGCCGCGCGACACGCAGCCTTCCAGGTGCCTCGTGAGGCTGCGCGCCAGTCGGGTTCGGCAGGAGGGGCTGTCGAGATACCGCGATATTTGGCGGATGCCTGGAACGCGCCTGGCCTTGGTGAGCCGCTGGAGGGGGTTCGGGTGCTGAGTCCTCGCGGCAGAGCGGTCGGGAGGGACCTTAGCCTGCGATCATGGGTCCGCGGCTGTGTTAGCGGGTGCCGTTCCTTTTCTATCTGTGCCGGCGAAGCTCTGCTCGCAGCTCTGTGTGTGCAAATGTAGGGGGCTGTGCAGGTTATGGGACCTCAGTTTCCTATCCATGCGGGCGAAGCCCCCCAGGAGCAGTAGGGACCCACGAGCCTGAGTAGAGGATTTGGGTCTGTGCCACTCATCCCGACTTTGTAGTGCTCTTAGATTCTTTGTCCAGAGCCATATGATCTAGTTTAAAAGGTGGCTCTGTCAGCTCCTCACACGTACCACTTACCTTGAAAAAGAAACTCATGAATCTGTTTCCCAAAAGGATTAGGGGCTGCTCAAAGTACAAACTATTTCAATAGAAAAAGGGAAACCATAGGATATTGGAATTAACACTACACCCTCCTAAAAGAGCTGCATGGCATTTAAAAGTTAGAATGAGGACACATTTTGTCAGAAAAGAACTTCCTGCTGTCCTTTGTAGTAGTTGGAAGCAGGTGCTAGATAACGGGCAGGAGAGATTCTGAAGTTGGGCAAGTTGTGGGTATCTCTGAGCAGGGGTTGGAATTTCCACATCTCTCCTAGTGTCTGGGAAGTAGCGAATACTCAGCCACTACATACATCTCTGGTAGTGTGTGCGTGTGTGTGTGTGTGTGTGTGTGTGTGTAGTGTAATAGGTTGTCCCTCAGTATCCCCAGGGAATTGGTTTCAGGACCCCCACATATCAAAATGCACAGATGTCTAAGTTCCTTATATAAAAATAACAGTATTTGGGTATAACCGAAGCACATCCTTCCATGTGCTTTAAATCATCTCTAGATTATTCATAATACCTCAGCCAATGTAAATATGATGTAAATACTTGTATTGTTTTTATTTTTATTTATTTATTTATTTATTTTGAGACAGGGTAGAGTGCCATGGCATCATAGCTCACAGCAACCTCCAAATCTTGGGCTTAAGCGATCCTCTTGCCTCGGTTTTTTCTATTTTTAGTACAGGTGGAGTTTCACTTTTGCTCAGGCTGGTCTTGAACTTGTGAGCTCAAGCTAGCCACTCACTTCGGCCTCCCAGAGTACTAGGATTACAGGCATGAGCCCATATTACCACACCTGGTCTATTTATGTTTTTATTATTATAATATTTTTCTTCAAGTAAAGTAGATGCTCCATAGTTGACCACCTCCCTACATTGATCGCCTCCTAAGTTGACCTAATTTTCTTTTCTTTTTTTTTTTCAGACAGAGCCTCAAGCTGTCACCCTGGATAGAGTGCTGTGGCATCACAGCTCACAGTAACCTCCAATTCCTAGGCTCAAGTGAGTCTTTTACCTCCACCTCCCAAGTAGCTGGGACTACAGGCGCCCGCCACAACACCCGGCCATTTTTTGGTTGCAGTCATCATTGTTGTTTGGCAGGCCTGGGCTGGATTTGAACCCGCCAGCTCAGGTGTACGTGGCTGGCGCCTTAGCCCGTTGAGCCACAGGCGCTGAGCCAGTTGACCTAATTTTCATAGACCGGACATGCACCGCAGGTACATATCAGTACAGTAGACCTAGTTCCTTATATTGACCACCTCCGTATAGTGACCAGTTTGTTACAGTCCCTTAGGTTGTCAACTTACAGAAGTTCTATTGTACGTTCAATCTATGGATGTTGAAACTAGATATGAAGGGTTGATTGTGTATCTTCCTTACATGTGGCCCTGGGAAGGGCACTACCTCATTGGGATTCCAGGAGCATGCCTGCCTCAGTCTGAGTAGTTTGTTAGGATCCCAAGGCCTTGAACTCTCCTTGAAGGGTTCCTAGCTTCTCCTAGGATCAGGGGAAAAGGGTCCCTGTGTCAAAGGACTCCTTTTAATTTGTCTTGGATTTTGGCACTGGTGACACTTTGGGGAGTTACAAGTTGTTCGTTATTTCTGGGACAAAGAGGAGAGTATGTTGACTTGTAAGAGAGATGGGACTAGAGCCAAAGCCTGGGCCAACAATGAGGGGCTTTGATGTTTAACCAAAGGATTCAGGCTCTAAAAGGATCCTGGATCCCTATCCACCCCCTCACCCACTCTGCTTTGTCCTAGTCCCCAATCCCTCATCTTTTCTGTGTTAGGCTGAGCTTATACCCTGTTGGGCATTGCTTTCCTTGTCCTGCTCCCCGCCTTTCTTTTTGGAGGCAGTGTCTCACTTTTGTCACCCTGGGTAGAGTGCTCACAGCAACCTCAAACTCTTGGGGTCAAGTGATTCTTTTGCCTCAACCTCCCTAGTATCTGGGATAACAGGCACCCACTACAAACCTGGCTATTTTTAGAGATGGGGTCTCACTCTTACTCAGGCTCATCTCGAACTCCTGAGCTCAAGCAATCCACGTGCCTCAGCCTCCCAGAGTGCTGGGATTATCAGAGGCGGAAGCCACTGAGCCCGGCCTACTTTGTTCCCTTCTTTAGCCCTTTTTCCTCCACCTTTGCCCATTTTGTGACTGGCAGGTATTCTTGAAACTTCTGCTCTGAATTAAACTCATCAGGGAAGGATACTTAGGTTTCACAAGCCCAGGCTCTTTGCTCTGTCTGGCCCTGTCTTTTTATTTTTTAATTTTTATTTATTTATTTATTTTTATTTATTTTTTTTTTTTTGAGACAGAGCCTCAAGCTGTCACCCTGGATAGAGTGCCATGGCATCACCAGCTCACAGCAACCTCCAACTCCTGGGCTCAAACGATTCTCTTGCCTCCACCTCCCAAGTAGCTGGGACTACAGGTGCCCGCCACAACCCCCAGCTATTTTTTGGTTAGGCAGCTATCATTGTTTGGCGGGCCTGCGCTGGATTCGAACCCGCCAGCTCAGGTGTATGTGGCTGGCGCCTTAGCTGCTTGAGCCACAGGCACCCAGCTTATTTATTTATTTTTGAGACAGAGTCTCACTGTGTCTTCCTCGGTGGCGTCATAACTCATAGCAACCTCAAACTCTTGGGCTTAAGCGATCTTTTGCCTCAGTTTCCCAAGTAGCTGGGATTACAGGTGCCTGCCAGGATGCCCAGTTATTTTTGTTGTTGTTGCAGTTGTCGTTGTTTAGCTGGCCTGGCAGGTTTGAACCTGCCAACTTCGGTGTATGTGGCTGGCACCATAATCCCTATGCTACAGGCACTGAGCTGGCCCTGTTTTTTTAAAGGACAGAAAAGCTACCATTTTTCTAGTTGTGGCTTACCTGCATGGCTAGTGCCCTGGGATCCTGAGGCTCAGTAATCATGGCCTTTGGCCCTACAACCTGCCTGCCTGCTTTCTGCTTTTCAAGAGTTCCTGTGAGTCCAGCAGAACCCTTGGAAGTGAGTTACTGTCTACACCTTCCCTGTGCAAATAGGTGGCTCTAACAGGATTTGCTTAGTGTGACAGACTTAATGATTTGAAACTTGATCCTCATTGACAGCAAACAAAGGATGCCTGCCATTTGTCACTGTCCTTGGGATTCTCAGATTGACTGATTTGACCTTGTTTCCAAATGTTGGTTAAATGATCCAACTTCACCTCCTCAAGTCTCTCTCTCTCACGCACATGTATACATATACCCACTGTTTTTTCTAGAAAGGTAGGCAGGCTTTGGTCCTACTTAAAGTTTGCCCAGAAACTAAATGGTGTATCTTGGGCTATACTATCTGTTGTAGGGAAGCAATGTGAATCCCTGCCCTAAGTCTTATTGCTTTTTGTAACCTGTTCCCTATGAATGAGAGCAGTCTGATGTGGAAGAGGTTGAAGGACTGAAATTCAGCTTCTGGTTTTGTAGAAATCTCTCTGTAGCAGTTAGCTGTGGTGGATAGGGTCAGGGTTTGAGATCTGGCAGCTGGGTTTCCCTGGGGAACCAAGAATGTGGCTCCATCACCTACTGATGACTTATTCTGGGAAGAACCTAGGTGGTAGGCCCTCTAGACCTTTTCATTTGCTAACAGGACTCCTCAGTTCCTGGAGGTAGACTCCGTTCTCTAACTCCCACCAAGCATGGCCCTGGCTTGGGCCCTGAACAGAGATTGCTGCTAAATGGAATTTGGGAAATTTGACTTTAGGAAACAAGCCTCCTATTGAGAAGGGTCTTGGCTTCTGGGATAAGGGGGCTAATAGAGCCAAACATGACCTTCCTCTCATGTGGGTATGTGCCTAAATGTTGAAGGCAAATACTGGGCAGAGAGGCCCCCAGAGAGCGAAGGGGCCTGTGAGTAAAAAGGAGGTCCCTGTGGGTGTCCAGCCATGGAGGTAGCCACTGGACGACTCACCAGCTCTTCTTCCTTAGAGTCTCCCTGGGTTCTTCCTCTCCCTACTGATTCTGTCCTTTTCCTATGCATCTTCTAGGACCTTATGTCTTGTACAGAGAATCCCTTGCCATTGTCTTTCATGCATTGGGTTAGAAAGTTTTTGCTGGAAGGAGCTTTAGAGATCAGCTGGCCCTACCTCTCAAGAGTTCCAGGGAGGGAACAACCCTGAACCGAGGTCACACACCAGGTCAGGAGCATAACCATGGAGCAGCTTCTATCCACTGCCCCACACTGTGTTGGGTACAATTTATTATTCACTCTGCAGATGTTCAGGGCCACCTGACAGTGGACTGGTGGTTGGCAGTTAGACCTGGTCACACGTTCAGGGAGCTTGCTGGTTGGGGGATGCACAAATTGAGTGATCACCAAAAAGTGCATCTCCAGATTAGGACCTGTCTCAATTTTAGGCATGACTCCTGCCTCCTCAAACTCATGTACAGATCCCTCCAAGCCAGCAGCTGTGTCTTCTTCAGCTCCTTCACCCAGTGCTCACTATAATTGGCACTGGGTGATTATTGCTGATGACATATGTCTTGCTGGCTCAGCCAACCAGAGAGTAGGTTTGAGAGTAGTGTGTCCCTCAGCCACGTTATCTTTCATTGTTTTAATTTTTAGACAGAGTCTTACTATGTCACCCTTGTTAGAGTGCTGTGGCACAGATCACAGCAACCTCCAACTCCTGGGCTTAAGCGATTCTGTTGCCTCAGTCTCCCAAGTAGCTGGGACTACAGGCACCTGCCACAACGCCCAGCTGTTTTTTTGTTGTAGTTGTCGTTGTTTAGCAGGCTGGGGCCAGGTTCAAACCTGCCAGCTCAGTTGTATGCGGCCGGAGCCCTAACCATCGGGCGCCAAGCCCCTCAGCCATATTATCATAAGTGCATACTTGTAGCAACTTCTGAGAGCCAGAAGAAGAAACCACCCAGCTGTTCTCATGGGGTCGTCTATAGCTCTTTATGTTTTTCTCTTCTTGGACTTTTTTTTTTTTTTCTACTTTCCTCTTTGTCTCCACTTTCTTTCTTTCTTTTTTTTTCTTTTTTGTAGAGACAGAGTCTCACTTTATCACCCTCGGTAGAGTGCCGTGGCGTCACACAGCTCACAGCAACCTCCAACTCCTGGGCTTAGGCGATTCTCTTGCCTTAGTCTCCCGAGTAGCTGGACTACAGGCGCCCGCCACAATGCCCGGCCATTTTTCTGTTTTGCAGTTCGGCTAGGGCTGGGTTTGAACCTGCCACCTTCGGTATGTGGGGCCGGCGCCCTACTCAATGAGCCACAGGCTCCGGCCTTTTTTTTTTTTTTTTTTATTGTTGGGGATTCATACAAGAAACCAGGTTACACTGATTGCATTTGTTAGGTAAAGTCCCTCTTACAATCGTGTTCTGCCCCCAAAAGGTGTGGCGCACACCAAGACCCCACCTCCCTCGCTCCTTCCCTCTCTCTGCTCTTCCTTTCCCCACCCCTCCCTCATTCTTTCTCTCTCTGCCCTCTCCTTCCCCCACCCCACCGTGTCATTAATTGTCCTCATATCAAAATTAAGTACATGGGATTCATGCTTCTCCATTCTTGTGATGCTTTACTAAGAATAATGTGTTCCGGCTCGGCGCCTGTGGCTCAACGGGCTAAGGCGCCAGCCACGTACACCTGAGCTGGCGGGTTCGAATCCAGCCCGGGCCCGCCAAACAACAATGACGGCTGCAACCAAAAAATGGCCGGGCGTTGTGGCGGGCGCCTG